>JASCZW010005681.1:150601-206290 GCA_034211315.2 Aedes japonicus
AAATACAATCCTACTTAGTCACTGAGTAGAATGAAATGGGAGTGTAAGCGGAAACAAGTATAAAAGTGTGTACACTGAGACAAATTTGATATTCAATTTTACCATTATTGGTGGTTAGGATAACTATTTCAGAATAGTGATTTTGAATAGACTATGATCATGGTCAAAGCGACCATTAAAAATAGTTGATTTACCACAATGTGGGATTAGTCTTTGTTACTATGATCATAGTCAAGAATGCCATGAACGTGGTGAATTGGTTATTGTAACCATTATATTCAATAGCCATCTTGATCATGATTTAATTGTCGTTATAACGATAGAATTTTTCTCAGAGTACGTTTAGAAATGTCTGCATTTGTCTGTATTGAGATTTCCAATAATGGTATCTTCAAGTACCTCGACATTTCGCATCCTCTAAAAAGCATTGTTCTGGCAATGCTTACCACTGTGAAGACGTTTTTAGAGCAATTGAGTTTGAAATGGCTCCTTCTTGCAGCAATCATTTTCTCCGATGGACAATTTTTCAAATGAAGTCTGGGATTTGATCACTGTTCTTCAGTGGAATTTCCGAAGTTCTCTAAGTGTTTCCGAATCTTTCAAAATTGTACAATACAATATCGGTTGCGATGCATCAGCTCTTTGTGAAACATGGCTCTGTTCCGGAATCGATCTTCCGTTTCGTGATTTCAATATTATTCGTCTTGATCGTGAGGATTCACGTGGAGGAGGAGTACTTTTAATAATCAACAAGTGCTACCCTTTCTATAGAATGAATTTACCTCAAATTCCAGAGACTGAAATTGTCACATGTTAGGCTGTTATTACAAACAAAGGCCTTTGAATTGCTTCTTTGTATATTCCTCAGAGCCTCAATAAACCAAAAACTTTAAGATATTTGTTCGGTTCTTCCAGCTCCACGGTTGATTATGTGGGATTTTAACTCTCACAGTACAGGCTGGGGAGAACTGTGCGATGACAATTAGTCTTCCTTGATATATGACCTCTGTGACAACGTCTATATGACAGTTCTCAACAATGGAGAAGTAACACGTTTGGTTTGGCAGTAGATTAAACCTCACACTTTGCTCGAATTCATTATCGTTGGACTGCACGTGGAATGTGATCCAGGATCCCCACGGTAGTGATCATTTGCCTATCAAAATCTCGGTTGTCACCTGGTTCGATCCGTCGAAATCCATCAACGTCACGTATGATCTTACGCGTTACATCGATTGGACAAAGTTTAGGACAGCAGAACGACTGTTGGAGGGCTTCCTACGCTGGAGGAATATAACTTCCTCTCCAACCTGATCTTAGACAGCGCGCTTCAAGCTCAATCTCGACCAGTTCCAGGGACGTCATTTCGCAGGAAACCTTCTTCTCCATGGTGGGATCAGCAATGCACCGAGGTTTACCGACGCGTTTAAAGTTCTCCATGGACGTGGGACACCTGAGCACATCGGAAAGTACACGGCACTCGACCGCGAACTCAAGAGCCTCATCAAGGCCAAGAATCGCGGGTACTGGCGACAATTCGTGGACAGGTTATCGCACGAAGAGTTGATGAACACTCATTGAAACCCGGTGCAAATATTGCGTAACCAAACTACGATGTTGAGAGCGAGTAGTACTCGGACCAATTCTCAAGTTTGCGCGAAAAGTTTGTCCAGATTATGTGCCGCCACGATTCCCCGTGATTCCACGAATTCTATAGATGAGATCAGCCAACCTTCTTCAATTGAAGAACTCTCTCTCTCGAGACCTTGACCTTTTTGGGAAGCTTCCGTAGGTCCGGTGCGTTGAGGGAGTTCGTGGTCTTCGGTACGAAATTGACCCCGTTGGCTTCGTACTACTCCAGGACAACATTTGAATAGTAAAGACGTAAGTCTCATCATCCATGACGAGACAATAAGGCTTCGTCAGCATCTGGGTATAAAGTTTCCGAGCCCGTGACTTCCCCACAGAAATTTACCGTTCGTAACGATTGAGAGCCTTCTGCACTTTGTACGTATACAGTTCCTCCCGGTCCTTGACTCTCTGAACGAAAGAATTGGACAGATTCAACTATTTTTGATCGATGCTCAGACTTTTGCAGTAACGTTTAATCACACGACTCACCGTTGACTGCACGATTCCTAGTTGTTTTCCGATGTCTCGATGAGAGAGTTGAGGATTTTCTAGGTGCTTGTGCAAAATCAATTCGTGACGTTGTTTTTCAAGTGACGCCATTTTTTTCCAGTTTTCGAAAAACTGACAGCGATGAAAATACAGTAACAATAAACACTCTAAACTACTTCTACCCAAATTTTCAATACCTAATGGGTAATTTTCTATAGCACTTTTTCCAGGCCTATGACAAGGACCACTTTTTCACGTAGACAACATCTCAGTAAGCTCAGCTGTCAAAATAATGTCAACATTGTAAGTTGTGTCTGTTGTTGCTCGTTTTCGCTGTGCACGTACTACAAAGCAGAAAGATTGCTTTCTGTGGTGTTTCACATCAAAACAAACCACCAAAACAAATGATTAGACTTCTATTTGACAGCTGACAGTGGCCCTAAATCATTTTGGGCCCAGGACATCCTTTCTACTGACAATCACTGCTATTGATTTAAGCTTGTCAATGGCCTGACCTTTCCCGTGATGCCATTTCTTGTACCGCCTGTCTCTTTTACGTTTAATGCCTGGGACAGACATACAACGTAGAGCGTTGTACTCCTTTAGTCTAGTACTTGTTTTTTTGTACTGGATTAAAGTATTTGGCAGTTTGTACAACGCTGTACCCTGTATGTCTGTTCCAGGCATAAGAGCATCATTAACGGTGGGCAACAGTAGCGCTGCTATTTCAGAAGCGCTGCAGCGCTCTCATTTTAGTTTAGCCACCCTCAGGGCTGGTAGCGGATTTATGGATAAATAATAGTGACTTTAGTGACTAAAATAATAAAAATAGTGACCAAATAGTGACCAAATTTACCAAATAGTGACCAAATAGTGACTAAAAAGTGATTTCTAAATTTTAGTATTTTTTTTATTTTTTATACATTTTCTGTCTAAGTACAGTAAAAATGAACTAAGTGATCACCCCCATTTACAAAAATGAATAATACTGCAACGCAGTATGACTTTTTGAGTTTTTTTTTTTTAAAGAATCCTGTAATCAAGCAACTTTTTTCTCTCCAGGGCCTCCTGCACTTGGTCCGCAACTCGTTTTTGCAAAGACAGGTCTATACGCACGGTTGAAACGCGGCTGAAAGCATGGCCTGTGCTAGAATTACTTCTGACATAACATCCTGAATATGAAGAAGTTCAGGAAGAAAAAATAACTGCCTTGTTAAAAGTGTAAGGCGTTGTTCTAGAATGTTATCATATGCGTATTATTCAATTCTCGTTGATAAATGTTATACACCTTTTTGTACCTTTCTGATAGGTTCTAGGTCTTCCAAAACGTACTTGAGTTCAAAAGTTCAGATCTACATTAGCTTTTAGGCCTATATAAGGATATAATATGTATTCAAACATATTAAATGAACCTTTTGGAAGGTCAACAGGCATTATTTTATAACTTTGAGATCCTCTAGGTAATCCAAACCGTCCTGGAGTTCAGAACGTGAAATCTACGATAGTAACAGTAGTTTTTTGGGCTACACAAAGTTGAGTCACGTATTCAAGCGTATTCAGTAAATATTTTCGAACTTAAAAATACACAATAAGATAATCTTGGGATGGTCAAGGTCATCCCGTCCTTGAGTTCAGAACTTAAGATCTACAGTAGTAACCATATTAAGTAAATATTTTCGAACGTGAAAAAACATCATGAGATAAACGGAGATGATGTAGGTCATCCAAACTGTCCTTGAGTTCATATCATATGATCTATAGTTGTAACAGTAGGTGTTTAGAGTGTGCAAATACTTATTTAACAATAAAGATTGAATTGCATGGTAGGCCAGAATACATAATGCGACAACCTGGGAATATTCTAGGTACACCTAACTGTCCTTAACTTCAAAACATAAAATCTACAGTTATAGCAGTAGTTTTTTGAGCTATATATAATGACCATTTGTATTCAAATATATTCAATGAACCTTTAGGAAGGTCAACAGGCATTATTTTATAACTTTGAGATCCTCTAGGTAATCCAAACCGTCCTGGAGTTCAGAACTTGAAATCTACGATAGTAACAGTAGTTTTTTGGGCTACACAAAGTTGAGTCACGTATTCAAGCGTATTCAGTAAATATTTTCAAACTTAAAAATACACAATAACATAATCTTGGGATGGTTAAGGTCATCCAAACTGTCTTGGCATTCAGAACATAAGATTTACAGTTATAACAGTAAATTTGAGGCAATACAAAGTTACAAAAAATATTCAAACATATTCAATTAATATTCTTCAAGACAAAACACATTATGAAGCAGTTTGACATGTTCCAGGTCATCCAAACTATCTAAACTAAGATTAGAACATAGAACCTTCTACAGTTGTAACAAAAGCTTTCTGGGTTTTTGCAAAGCTTCGACGTGTATTGAAACATATTCATTGAATATTTTGGAAGAACAACAGAAATTATGAGATAATCTTCGGATGTTCTAGGTTATCCAAACTTTCCTGGAATTCAAAACATAAAATTTACATCCAGCTGTAGATTTTAAGTTTTGAATTGTAGATTAAAATCTATAGCTTGTTGGACCAAAGTGAATTTTTTTAAAGGTCATCAAATAATGAGATATCTTGGGATATTCTAGGTCATCAAAACTGCCCTTGAGTTCAGAATTTAGGATCTATAGTCGTAAAGTTAGCTTTATAATCTATGAAAAGTTACGATATGCATTCAAACACATGCAATGAAGCTATTGTAAGCTCACCTGCCACTATCAAATTATCTCGGGATGTTCAGGTTTATAAAAACTGACTATGAGTTCAGAACTTAAGATATACGGTAGTAACCGTAGCCTTTTGGGCTATGCAAAGCTACGATAAATATTCAAACATATTCAATTAATATTCTGAACGTCCACAGATATCATAGGATATCCAAGTAATAACGAGGCTGTAATAGCATGCACATATAGGGCATATGCATTACGTCCAGTGCATCATTGAAGATGGATTAAAGCTGAAAAGGGCCCAACTAAGATCGAAAAATGCTATATTTGTTGTAATGCCATAAGACATTGCGAAAGTAGCATTATTTCATTGGTAATGCATCACTACTTTCTTAAGCTAATCTACCGCTTTATTACTTGACAACTGTTGAATTGATGCGATCCCGCATTACCGATGCTAATTTTGAGTTGAATAAGTGCAATAATATAATGCTTGTGGTTACTTGGGTAATCTTGTTAGTTTCAGGTCATTCAAACTGACTTGACAAAATCATCCTCCGCCGGCATCTTTCGAAAATGCGATTTCAATGTTTCGATATCAACCGACGCTAAAAGAAGGATGTTTGGGCTCAGTGTAGAGAACTGCCATTTGTTTGAAAATGCACACTTCTTTTGACAAGTCTTAAAATAGCTTGTTTCGAATACTTTTTCCAACACTTCAATGCCACACAATTGCTGCCATCACTACAATTATCTTCAACGTTAATAATAATGGTTTCATGATCCATAGGCGTAGCAAGGATTTCAAAAAGGGGTGAGGGGGAAAGTTAATTTTGTTTTGAGAGTGAGAGAGCAAGATAGAGAGAGAGAGAGATAGAGAGAATTACACACACTGAACACATAACATTATACAACGGACAACACAACGCCCGGTGGCCTAGAGTAGAGCACACACAAAAAATTTAACAAGCGCGTAAAATTGATGCAATCTTTCACGTGCCATACAATGTTTCCTACAACAAGCTAGAGTCAGGCGTTATCTGGCTTATATTTACATGAAATATCTCATCATTTTCTCCCAAATCTTGCATTTCCTTTATGTGCATGTGTATAGTAGACGAACTCGTGTATCTGGGCTCATTGGTAACTGCCGATAACGACACCAGCAGAGAAATAAAAAGGCGCATTATGGCTGGCAATTGCGGCTTCTTTGCACTACGAAGGATGCTAAGATCGAACAAAGTTAGCCGAGCCACAAAGTTGACCATCTACAAGACATTTATAAAACCGGTAGTTCTCTACGGCCACGGAACATGGACATTGCTAGTGGAGGACCAACGCGCCCTTAGTGTCTTTGGACGGAAGGTGCGGCGAGAGATCTACGGTGGAGTGCAGATGGAAGACGGAACGTGGAGGAGGCGAATGAACAACGAAATGCATCAGTTGCTGGGAGAACCTCCCATCGTACACATCGCTAAAAGCGGTCGACTACGATGGGCTGGGCATGTCGTAAGAATGTCAGACGACAGCCCTGTTAATATGATTCTCGAAAACGAACCGACGGGTAGAAGAAGAAGATGCGTGCAACGAGCAAGGTGGATCGATCAAGTAGAACGCGACCTGCGGACTGTCCGCAGAAAGCGAAGCTGGCGAGTGACAGCCATGGACCGAATAGAATGGAGACAACTTCTGTGTACAGCAGAGGCCACACCGGTCCTGGTATGATTGGTACGAAATGAACCGAACAGAAGTTTTCGCATAACTCAAGAACGTATCAACCAAATGGAACCAAATTTAGCATGTGTGAAATTTCTTCACACTCGAGAGCTTATAAGGCAAATTGAACCAAGTTTGGCAACGGGGTATTTTGAAGGCAATAATTGTTTCTACGGTGATTTTAGACTTTCTGGAAGGGAGGGAGGGGTCCCATACAAATGCAACACACATTTTTGCTTAACTCGAGAATTAATCAAGCATATGGAACCAAATTTGGCATGTGGTGGTTTTGGAAGAGAGAAATTAATCTATGGTAGTTTGAGACTTCTCCGCTCTTTGGAAGGGAGAAAGGGGAGTGAAACAATTTTTTTTAAAACTCGAGAACATATCAAGCTCATAGCACCAAATTTGGCATGCGACGGTTTTTGAAGGCAATAAATGTTTCTATTGTGAATTAAGAACCCTCCGCCTTCTGAAAGAGGGGCTCCCATACAAATGAAACACATATTTCTGCATAACTCGAGAACTAATCAAGCATATGAATCCAAATTTAGTAGGTGGAAGTTTTTGAAGAAGTGAAATATTTGTATTGTAGTTTGCCGTATATTTTTATTGTAGTACCCGCACTCTGGAAGGGGGGATCCCAGTACAAGTAAAAAACTTTTTTTTGCAAAGCTCAAGAGCCAATGAAGCAAGTGAAATCACGTTTGGCATATGTGGGTTTTTGGAGGCAGGATTTCTGTATACATAAAAATGAATTTCTGCCTGCCTGACCCTTATAGACTCGTAAAGATCTGAACCGATTGACTTGAAAATTTGTATGCATGAGTTTTCGGGGCTAGAGAAGGTTCCAGGACTAGTCAAATATTAATAAATATATAATAAGAATATTCAATACTGATCCAGGGGATGTATTTTGTACATACGCATATTATGTTCTCGTAATGACTTACTGTAGCCGCTTTTTACATGATCAAGTAATTTAATGTGTGTCTTAAAATTCCATGTAGGTACATCATTCAAGTTTGAAATTTGCCTAAATTGCATTTATAGCTTTATAGGTTTCGATGCCAGGTATCATTTTTGCATTAGTTTGATTATGTGGCATGCCCAGGAAGTCGAGAAATTTTCCTTAACAAAAAATTCCTAGACCAGACTGGGAATCGAACCCAGTTACCTACAGCATGGTATTATTTTGTAGCTGGGCGGTTACCGACTGAGCTAAGGGAGGACCCTTCTTTTTTTCTTGTATGATATCTTAATTATTTTATGTGAGAAAAGTAAGACCTTGTAAAGAACGAGCAAAGTATATGTATTTCCATGTTTCTTTGTATATTCTTATACAAATAACAAGCCGTGAGAGATCCGTTTGAAATTTTACTCTTTGAATATATGATACAACATGGAGACTGGAATGCTTTTATGGTAAGTTATTTAAATTTTAAACAACTATTTTACTAGGAACAGTAGAAAGTTTGTCATATCCTAGTACATTCACTAGGACTGGGTGTTAATAAAAAATGAGAAGGATTTCAATACCTTTCTGTTATTAAAGTAAAGAGCGTATTTTTTTTTCTCTCTAAGAGAATTGCTCTCTTGGCTCCCTACACGGCCAGCCGTTTCAACTCAGTTTTGAGTCACTTTAGTTAATAGTGGAGTCACTCAAATTTGAGTAAATGTTACTGACATTGACAAGTCGACAAATCAAAATCGTCGACTCAAATCAGATGGATGTTTTTGATTTGTCGACTTGTCAATCCCAGTTTCATTTACTGAAACTTGAGTGACTCCACTTTTGACGAAAGTGAGTCGAAAACGACTCAGAACTGAGTTGAAACGGCTGGCCGTGTAGAAATGGGTGGCATATTTCTTATCGCTCGGGTGCTGTCAGTTCAATCGAAAATGGCGTCGAAACAGAAAGTACTCCGCGAGCGTGTTGTACTGTTTTACGAAACGCATGGTCATCGAAACCTTGATTCACGGAACCCTCAAGATGGAGGACATCATCTGTCGGGAAAAGACTTAGTCCCCTGAGTACACGGACGAGCAAATAGCGACCGTGAAATCGCAGATCCGGTGAATAACGAAGAACTACCGCGGGACGTCGCTCGTGCTGGACGACGAAAGTTACTTCCCGCTCTCGAAGACCCACATTCCAGGAAATGACAGTTACTATTCCAGCGACAGTCTCTTTCTTTTTCTATCCTCAAATATTCTCAACTTACGTTCAACTCGCGTAAAAACCAGGAAAACAAAAAGGCTTAGTGAGCATAACATAAGTATTATGCAATACTAAATTGCGGCGTTTCATATGCGAAACTGTTTTTTGTCAACAAACTCACTTGTGACCTTGAACATATTTTAAACAAGGCAAGTAGAGAACTCTGCCTTGATTACAACTCTAGGTGACAAATCACCCGGAAGCGTGTAACATTAGGGGCTATTGTGGCGATCCGTGATGGCATAAATGAAGACTCGAGATCGGGTCGCCGTTTTTGTTTTTGAAGAATAAACATTCTTGTAGCGAGGACAATGAGGATCAGATCAAAATTTAGTCATTTTATTCCGGGTGAGTGTGAAAAAATTATAAAATTCCTGCCAGAAGCACGAATATTAGGTAGGGTTTGGTAATTGTGAACGACTTACTTCTAACATGTGTAACATAAGTCCTGGGAATACATTCAGGCGTTTATTTGACAGCATTACACACAGATGTCAACCAATGTACTTGTCACGTTCATCTGTGTTCCTACTGAACTGTCAAACTCAAGTTGCGCAGTAGTTTCCATTAAAAATGTCGTACAAGCTGGATTTACGAGCACAAGTCGCCAATCTTTTTGGACGGCTTAGTACAAGTGAAATTTTGAGCGTGTTCAAAGACGAGCCAATATCAAAATCAACAATATACCGTGTTTTGAAAGATTGTCGTGATGGTAAAGAACCGGAAAATAAAAAGAAAAGTGGTCGCTCAACAAAATTGAGTGCCAGAACAACGAAAAAACTGCTGTCAAGCGCTGAAAACAAGGTTGGTCAATCAACACGCAAATTAGCACGAAAATTTCAGGTTTCAAACATGACAGTCCATCGGATTTTGAGAAAACATAACGTAATCTATCGGAAACGTCAGCGTGCACCAAAATATACACAGCAACAACTCGAAAAAATACCAAAATGCTGCCGTGCACTTCGTCGCGAGCATTTTGCAAATGGAAAGTGCATAATTTTGTATGATGAATCTTACTTCACGTTTTCGCACCATGAATTGAGTGGCAACGATGGTTTCTATACTGCTAACATTAAAACAACACCAGACAATGTTAAATATGCCAGCAAATCGAAATATGAGCCAAAGGTGTTAGTGTGGGCAGCCGTGTCATCGAAGGGTATCTCGGCGCCTTTGATACGCCCAAACAAGGCCAAAGCTGTCAATTCTGACGTGTATATCAGCCAATGCTTGCCGAAATTGAAGCAATTCATCAACAAATATCACGCTGACGACGAAATCATGTTTTGGCCGAATCTTGCAAGCTGTCATTACGCGAAAAAAACATTAGATTGGCTAACTGAGCAAAACATACCATTTGTACCGAAAAAGGACAATCCACCTAACGTGCCTCAGGCTCGTCCAATTGAAAATTTTTGGAGTGTTCTCAAACGTATGGTGTACGACAATGGCTGGGAAGCTAACAATGAGCAACAATTGGTTAATCGAATCAAGCGGAAGATGAAAGAAGTAGACATAGACACCGTCCAGAACCTGATTCAACATGTTCGCCGTACACTGCGTAAAATCGAAGATAATGGTCCATTGAGCGTACTGTAAATATATTTTTCAACAATTTATTAATAGAATAAAATACCCTGAAGAGCATTTTGAAATCCGATTGTTTGATTTCAAGTACCATGCTTTTGAATTTTTGCCAGGACTTATGTTACATATGTTAGTGAAGAAAAAGAAAAGAAATCGCAAAAAAAAAAGAAATCGCTTTAAAAGAAATCGCCAAATGACAATAAGCAACTAGCAAATAGCAAATCTATCGATTATGTTGCAGCTATGTGATATCTCATTGCACGTCAATACATCGTTTTAATATCGGGTGGCGTGTGGCGAACTTCGGCATGATATTTTGACCTACTAGCAGATGCCGCCCCGACCAGAAGCGTATAACATAAAAATAACAAAAATAAAACAAACCTTGTTCCGACTAACTGATTATGATATAAATTTGTTAAAGATATTTTCATCTGGATAATTGTATAACATATTTATAACAAACTAAGATATAATGCCCTGAGACACAAATCTGCGGCACAATCTGCGTAAAGAAATAAATTAATTCTAACACTAGCTGATATGATTTTGCTTCATCGTAACAAAACTGTTACAAAGTTTGTTTTGTTTATGTTATTTCTGTATCATACTTTGCTATAATTTTGTTACCTCCTGAAATTTTTTGTTACAATTTCTGTTATTTTAACAACATCCGCGATCTGAATTCTAACAACCTTTGTAATAAAATCAGCGTAACTGAATAACAAAACTTAAAATATTTGTGTTGTCTCCTTCTAGTCGGGGCAACGTTACCATATCAGTGAACATCGCGACTTTACTCTTGCTTAAACGTCTGTCTGTGGTTTAACTTTGATGAATAAATATGTATGTTTTTTTTTATCGAATACACCCGTTACTATTTTTTTTATATTCAAGTTCGGAATTAGTTTTCTACCACTCATGAGAAGTCGAAAAACTCAGCAAGCCGAGAAAAACACGTTTCAAATTAACTTCGTACTATTTGTTCTACTATAATCCGACAATAGGTTTTGACTCCCAAAGCGTTTCATTAAAAACTTTTTGAGTATCTCCAATATTTCGAGAGTAGAGATGCTTGGACACTACTTCCATTGAAAATCGCAGCTTTGACAAGAACGAAAATGGGACTGACTTTTTCCCTACACGGTTACTGGCTAAAACCCATTAATGGGTGAAAAAATACGCATTTTTCAACACCACACGTAAATGTCAAACAATGGGTATAATTTGATTTGCTAAAATGGGTGAAAAAATACCCATCGGTGAATACTTATAAGCAGGAAAAAAATGGGTGAAAAATAGTTATGAAAATTATTTAACTCTCTTCAGTCGTTTGTGTTTTGCGATTCAGTTAAGTCTTGAATCAAATAAATCCGGTCCAAAATCTGCCAACAAAGGCAATTAAACAAATAAGCTGAGTAAAAGTGGATAGTTGATCCAGTTGGTATGTAAAAGATTCCTAAATATATGAATGAATAAATTTAAAATAATCAATTTCCAAAACCGCCATTTTCAGATTGTTTGAAAAATGGAAGAGCTTCGAAAGAAACTGCCAGTGCCAGTGACTTGCCCACTAGTATATATCAACGCTTGTAATCAGGAAAGCTTAAAAGCGTACAAGAACAACGTCATGTGAAACAAAATCCATTCATATGAAATGGATGCCTTATGAAATTCCATAGCATCGTTCATAAGTTCAACCTTATAAAATTCTTCAGATTATTTGGTTGAGTGTACGACTATTTTTATTTCCAACGGATAATTTTTCGAAAGCACACGATTTCATTATCAATTTATCTATTCATGATTCAAAAATGGGTGTTTTTTTACCCATTTTGTCAAAAAAAAATTTTACCCTGATGGGTAAAAAATTACCCATTTTTTGACGGAAGTGGCCCGTACTCATTAATGGGTTATTCACGTTTACCCATTAAATGAGGAGTGGCGATTATAGCGAAAGTCAGTACTATAGTACCCATTAATGGGTTTTTGCCAGTAACCGTGAAGATTCATCATGCCTTTACTCAAGGGTAACTGAACAAGCAATGGCCTAGTGGATTCAGATGTCAAGTGTTTGAGGTTACGTTTGCGTAGGTAAATTAAATGTTTCATTTTTGAACGAAGATCAATATGGAAAATAATGAATTAGTTTCATATAGTTGTAACTCGAGAAAGGAGTAAGTTAGAATTAAACAGTATCGTATGCTAAGTCCTACTCGGTGAAACGATCCAAACCGGATGAAATCCGACCGATCCAGAGTTTGCTCACCACTGTTCCATTTGTATTTTATTCAACAGATCTTAACCATCAAATAATTAACCAACGATGTAACCTATATACGCTGAAAGTTCTACATGAAAGCCTTTGAAGCACTGAACCTACTAAGAAGGATCTCCCAACCGTCTCCGTTCGATGATCCCAGTTCGGCATCCCAAATGGAAAATTTCCTCCTTCGAGTACTAATCACTTCTCTGCACTGCCACTTGGGAGTTGTCCAAATCGAACCATCCCAACTTTCCATCCACCACTGAATTTAACCCCATTTCAACGACAGCAAGTTCCACCCCACCCCAAAAACCCGGCGATATCCATTCCGATATACTCCGAATCAAACTCGGTTGGTTGTTTTCAGTTTCTTTATCACACCACATTCTCTTCATTTGCTGGAGTGCCCCTCCCCCCTTTGTCACTCCTCCCCGGGAAGAGGAAAGATACATTTCTCGAATTCCGGTTCACTTCCAGGATTTCCCGTTTCCGTCCGTCGTTTTCCTATTTCGGGTCCCCCGACTGGACTGGTAGCGGGCGTATCAAATCCAACCACCATAACAATAACAACAACAACATCAATTCTTCAAACGACCACGAGTCGACGTCATTTTTCCGATTCACCACGTTATTTTCTTTTCTTTTTTTTTGAGTTGCTTCCGCTCACGGGAGGCAAAAAGAAGCATATTTCATAATAATGTCCTGATGCTTCCACCACCCGCAACAATTTCTTATCACCATCGTCGTTTTGGTCTTCATGTCTTCTCCGAATGGGGGTGGGCCGGGGGAGGCCAAACCGAGAAACTCACTCAGCAAGATTGCCAAGCGAGGATCTTAATGCTGTTAGGCTTATTGTGTTGCCGCTTCCATTCGGCGGTTATTCCCCGAGGTATATTTCATTCCAGAATAAAGAGCGCCTCACATACAATATGGTTTATTTTCGAGCACAGATTGGTGACGGCGGTGCACACGCACTTTTCATTTCTTTTATTTTCTTCGTTTTTCTTCGGAAGGAAAGGTATCCTCTGCTGGGTCGTATTTGAAACAATCGAACACGAGACACTCGCGAACGAGAACAAGCGGCTCACCAAAACGGCATATCGGCTTCCGAGGTTCCGAGGGTCGCCCAGTGGCACGGAAGTGGTTGGGGAAAAGGGGACCGGAGATAGCGAGAGGAGAGAAGGAGCAGATGGTAGTTGGGGGGGTGGTTGTGTGACTGATAAACTTCGAAGGAAATGTCCTTTTCACTTGTCCACTAGAACTGGTCGGAAGATGAGAGACGGTTTGCGGCGCGTTTCGAACAGATCGCGAGAAGAGTTGGCTGGAGACTGACCCATCGGCCGATTCGTTCGGATGCAAAATGGGATGCTGGATCTGGTTCACACGGAGATGAAAATGAGGGGAAATTGGTGTAACTGAGAGCGAAGGACTTTCTCTCGCTCTGCCGGCGCTCCTGCTTGGCTGTCTGATCTGTCGCTGATTGTTGGACTGTTGATGAGTTTAAAAATACCGAAAATGTTGTACAGGATGCAGGTCAGGGTGGAAGGTTGCAATCATTTCCGTTTTCTCGATTCGAATGCCATTCTGGGAAACACCGGTTGAAGCTGTTCAGCATTAGATTTAGAAGAATTTATCTATTAGAATTCCAGAAATCCTTGTATTTGTATCGGAATAGAAATCTATTAAAATCTGGATAATGTAAGTTAGATTTCTTGACTTGTGAGGTAATGAATATGCATAAAAAATTGGACTGATTTTAGCAACTTTTCATGCAATTACCCTGCGATTCCGTTTGTTTATATTTATCAGCTACCATGGAGGCTATACGGTTTTACGCTATACGGCTATACGGTTTTATGATATAGAGCAGTGCCCGTTGTCGTGTTACAAGCTAGCGCTAGTTTCTATGCTATAGTAGTAGGCTATGAACTATTCCATCCGGACGGAATAGTTCATAGTTTGTTGGTCGAAGCTTTTTGTTTGAATTTTATGCTGGTTTGTGTTTTCACGGTTATTTAAGAACAAAAATGGATCAGCAAAAGAAATTCCGCTTGATTAAGCTGAATAATGAATAACTAATTTCTGTACAACTCGAGAAGTGATCATGCAAATGGAACCAAATTTGGCATGTGGGGGTTTTTGAAGGCAGGATTTATTTCTCTAACAGTTCGAGAAACCGTCTACCTCTGAAAGGGGGGGGGGGGGGCTTTCATACAAATAAAACAGACATTACTGCATAACTTGAGAAATAATCAAGTAAATGGAGCCAAATTTGACACGTAGGGGTTTTTGAAGGCAAGAAATGTTTCTATTGTGGTTTGAGAAATCTCCCTTCTCTGGAGCCCATACAAATGGAGCCAAATTTGACAAGTTGTAGTTTTTGAAGGCAAGAAATATTGCTATGGTGGTTCGATACCCCTTCCCCATCTAGAAAAGGGAGGGGGGGGGCTCTCATTCTAATGAAACACAAATTCCAATTTTAGTCAAGAGTTGCTTGAGCTACTCTGAGTGCTACATTAAGAACAAGAAGTTAATCTAAGGTTATGCAAGAGAAAATAACGTTCAAACTGACAAGATAAGGCGTAGTTTTACGATAAAAAAATGTCTATGAAATGTTTCAATACAGAAAGGGAAACCATGGTAGAAACTACCGATTCTAGGGTTCAATTAAAAACACATACCCTACCACACACCTTTGTTTTTCTGCAGGAAATTATTGATGTATATAGAAACAGAAAGGATTTTTTTCCTATTTTTCATGACAATATATTTGAAAATGGAAATGCGCAAAGCAACATTAACAATAATAAATATAAAAACAAAAATACAAAAATAACCATTTCAACAAAACTCAATCCGAAAAATACAACCATAATCACGTCAGTTCTATTACATTTTTATTCATTTTGTGGCAAACGTAGCATCGCTCGTACTGGGTTCAGCTAGTCAATAAAATAAATAAATAAAATAAACAAACATGAATCATAAATAGACAAATAAACATGAGTCAATTAATAAATGAATAAGTCCATGTATGAATGAAGTACCATTATTAAAATATATATAATATTTATTTGTATTGTTTCTTAAAAATAATAGATATTTGATTGAAAAATAATAAGTATAATAATTTTACTTATTTATTTCGTCATTATAGTGATCATTTCTGCGCTAGAACATTTTTTTTAGATATTCATAAATTTTGATTGATTCTATCAATCAAACACGCAAATGAATAGTACTCAACTATACTCTTAAGAGAAAATAATGCCAAATTACACCTAAATTGCAATATTATTATGAAAACATGGATTAATTTGTTTTTTTCTGGTTTTCATGGTATCGGGACCAAAGAGCCCCTTCGTATTTATATTCTTTCTTGTTATTTTTACTGGCAACTAACACATTGTATGAAGTAACTTGCCAATCAATCAAAGTGATTTTTCAAAGTTCCTTCAGTTTTGTTAGAGCTAAGGGATTCCTTAAGCCACATGTTCTCATATTGAAAAAGAATCAATTTTGGTTCTTTATCATACATTTATTTTGAATAATATAGAGCATGTGTTCTGGCCAACTCCTTCCCCTTCTGCTCCTTCAAAAAAAAAACAACGTGTTTATGGACGGTCCCATTAGTTAAGCTCAACAATAATATAAACATTGAACCTGCATGATTTTGTAGAGACTAGCCTGGCTTGGATTTTCTACATCATTTAATTCATATCTTAACACATGTTTCTCTTCTGAGACGATTCGTTTGACGATAAATTTAATTTTTAGGTTAAAACTTTGATATTTTAAGGTTTTTCTCTTGAAGTCGAACGTATACGGTCACTATCCAGATGGACTAGGTCATTTGAACAAATTTGTATGGAAGCAATATCCTAACTGATTAGGCTCTCAAGATACAGCTGGAGCTCACATGCATATCAGCGCCGCGTAGAGAGTGAATTCCGATTTTAATTACCACTATCCTAGAGGGCTTTATCACTAGAACAAGTTTGCTGAAGCAAACAACGTCCTAACTAGAAGTAATAACAAATTGGAAGGTCATATGCACATTTGCGCAGTGGAGTGAGTGAATTCAGAACTTATGAGATCTTCATTACCAAGTCTTTACCACTAGGACAAGTTTACAGAAAACTTATATGTCCTAACTGGCGAGACTCTCGAGATATACTAGGATAGAACTAATTACCCCTTATCCTAGAGCACTCATTTAAAGTAACTCGAAAGTGAAGCGCCTCTAGTGGTTAAATGATCAACTAAACCGGAATCCAATGACACAGATTTGTTGGTCTTACACCGTACAAAATTCTACCATAGATTGACGAGGTTCATGGCTTGGAACAGGGTTGCGGCTTATCATTTTTGACTCAGGCATATTCATTTGCCAATATCTCCTTTCAGAGGGTCGATTTGATAATATAATGTATGATGAACTTGTAGTGCATGAGTAGACCTACAACTTTGTTTAACAATACATTGCTCTAACTCCTATATCTTCGACATGAGAGCGTATATTCACAGTGATCTTCACGATGATAATCGCGTGATCTTCACCGCGAATATCATCGCGAAGATCACTGCGAATATACGCTCTTATTCCTCAGATACAAGAGATAGAGCTATGTATTGTTAGACCGAGTTGTAGGTCTACTCAAGCACCATAAGTTCATCATACATTATATTTTCAAATTGAGCTTCTGAGAAGAGCTATCGGCAAATGAATATGGATAAGTCAAAAATGATAAGCCGCAACCTTGGCTTGGAACAACTGAAATAGACCTCATTTCCCCCAATTTGTGAAAATCTCATAAGCTGAGGATATCGTTCTTCGCGGTTAGGCCGAAAAGAACGAAATCTTAAAAAAGAGACCGAAAAGAACGAACCCAAAACGATGGGTACCTGACTGGAGTCTCCCCTGAAAGCCTCTGTCATACTTCGTCGTAAACACAAAAAATGACTTGAAACTCGTTTTCTTCTTTAGATCAACACAATATTCTTTTTTATTTATCTGGACGAGCGTACAATTCACAACTCTCTCGTGAAAGTAAAAAATTATGAAGGTCACACACTTTCTTGAAGTTCCTCTGAAAAACTTCCCTGAAATTCCTCTAAAGAACTTCTCTGAAGTTCCTCTGAAGAACTTCTTTGCAAATCATTTGAAGAACTGTCCTGGAGTACCTCAATCAAATAAGTTTTGCTAGACTTCTAAACATTGACTGGTAGTATACCTAATAAAAACGAATATAAAATTACCTTCAGAAATTCGTCCTTCAACGGTACGTAAATATCATCCACTGTCTCGATTAGTAGCATTTTCAAATAAACTAAATCAAATTTGCTTTGTAACTAAAACATTTTACCTGCAGCCAAATATCTCATAGTCAATGCCAATCTCGTTTTCGGAGTTATAGCGTTACGCATATTAGTATCCTGCTTAAAAATTAGTGGCGAAACTTTCTCCAGCAAATAGTAAAAGTCTGTCTTGGTCATTCTGACGAAATTACGATAGTAATCTGGATCTTCATCACCTAGTTCTTTCTGCAGATTCGCCTCAATTCCCAAGCCTTCGCGACGAGCGATTCACGATTTTGTCCAGACTTTGTGATTTTTTCGTTTAATCCGCCTTTTCAGTATGATATACGAAGCAACTGCAGCAATATTTTTCTTTCTTTGCTCATAGCTACCGAATGTGCCCATGATTATATCCGGATTTTATTTTTTAGAAGCTTACAACTGAATAAATGTGACCTCGAAAAAATTCAACCGTGTTTACAGCGAAAAAAAAATACTTTATAGCGCTATGTCAAAGATTTCTATTACATAGCTACTATAACTTCATAGCTCATATTTTTGCAAAACTGTTTCTCGTATCTCATAGAACTATGACATAGATATCTATCACGGCTATGTTATAGTGAACTATAATATAGATTTCAAGCTCCGTGTGGCGGCACCTTTAGTTACAACATTTAAGTTAGTGTTTTTATTCAATTTTGTTTCTCCAAATACTACTGATCGAAGCGTGCTTTGGCCACGAGCTGACGTGTTTTTTCTACTGTCATGTTTTTTCGCTCGTTTTCGTTATTTTTAGAGTGATAATTCTTGTACCTAGTCCCCATATTATAATCCAGTGCCTAATTAAAAGGTTTTGAACAGTTTCATCGCGATCAATCAGTAATATCAATGGCCACTTCATGGGACACGAAAAATGTTCACGCGATTTGCGAATTTCTGGAAACTGAAGCTACAGTATGGTGGAGCTGACGCTGCCACCAGAAACAGTTCAGAATCAAGACGATTTTAGGCAACGAAAATGTGTGAATTTTGCAGCAAGAAGGAGGCAAAGATTTGATTCGTTGGATTATGCAGAGTGAAGCAAACTATTACCTGAAGTTCCAGGCTGCAGTAGACTTCTTGGTGAGCTAGTGCCATTTTGCTTAGTAGAATATTGTTTGTAGCTTGAGTATAAAACCAATCGCAATTATCAGACATTTTGTCGTTTGAGGCCACATTGAGATGGGAATTCAATTGTGTTCTTGTTCAGTGCGTTTTTGTTGAAACAAGTTTTCACGCACCTTTTCTGTAGAATAATACTAAACTTTGTAGCAATAGAATCAAATTATTCTATGATGAAGCAGGAGTTCCAAACCGCCACTTGGTATAGTTTCCAGTTTTGTGAATGCGTAAGTTGATGCGTGTGTATGAAAGAATGTGTGAGTTTTTGCCGGCCTTACAGTGCTGGTCTTGTAGTCTGCTCAACCCACTGGTTGTGTATGGAAAAGGTGGAATTTCATTTCATTCGTATTTCCATCGTATTAACGGGTTTGGGAAGAAATAACATTATTTTTTTGAAAATATGCTTTTATTTCTAATTGAAATTTTTTGATTTTATTTCCTTATTGAAATCTTTATTTACATGTTAGTTTTTACATGGTCATCTAATAAGCACATGTTACTCTTTGGAAAGAAAAAGTAACTAAAATTCCATCGTCTCTTCCAGTTAATGATCGATACTTAGTGGGAAACCCTTTTCAAGCAATAGTTTCTACCAATCTTCGCGGTAGGCTATCAAAGAGTCGTTGGCTCCTTTGGATAGGAATACCCTAAAGCCCGATTCAAAGTTAATTTGGACGCATTCAAGTGATAATAACTCAGGAATTAAACAACATACACGGTTGATCAAAACTTCAAACAAAAGGGCAGTTATTCAGCTTTCAAATATACAGCTTCCGTTGTACAACAAATTATTATATTTCACCGGTTCGAACGAACTGTCGCACTTAACTTGTGATCGATAACTGGAAATTGGAGGAAGGGTTGGTGTTCTCCATTTAGTTCCAGCTACCTTTGCTTATCTTCGACGGATGCGCGTGTTTCGTCTGCAGTGTGCGGGCTTCTTCGGTGTCTCGTACTAATAACTCGACTTCGAGTTATTGGTGCGAGACGCTGAAGAGGTCTGCACATTGTAGACGGGGTACGCGTGTCTGTCGAGGATGGGCGGGGGTGGTTGGAGTTGAGTGGAGAATACTAGTTTTTCTTCTAATTTCTAGTTACAGGCATTCCACTAAACAGCTCAAACCCTCTAGGATTCATTGTGATCGATGCCATCATGATCTGCAGTCGCTGGTGACACTGTACCGGCGAACGTATTCCAATTTAAACGCATTTGTTGTGCCTTTGTCACTTCTTCACCGTCTCCTGGAGGTTTTCGCTTGACAATTGTCCAATATTTTTCGATCGGTCTGGACGCAGGGCGATTCGGAGGATTGGTCTCTTTAGCGACGAAATTAACATGGCTTGTATCATACCGTTCAAGTACCTCATTGGAGTGGTGACAGCTGGCTAGATTCAGCCAAAACATAACGTTGGTCTTGTGTTTCCGAATGAAGGGCTTTTTCAGACACTCTTTAATGTAGACCTTCGACGTGATTGTGTGAGATGTGATGAAAACCTTGGTTTTAGGGCCACAACTGCAAATTCCTTGCCAAATAGTTGGTTTTCGAGCAAAATTATCAGCAAGGATTTATACCTGGAGGGGATATTCTCACGACCGGCTGCCAGGTAAGGTTTTCGTCCGGTGATTTGTTTATGATCCATTTTGACATATGTGTCGTCATCCATTGAAGTACAGCCATCAAATTTCGTCAAAACTTGTTTGCATAGGGATCGTGCTCGCTTTTTGGCCACCAAATTTTGTTTTGGGAGTGATTCGGGTGTTTGCTGCCGCAAAGGGACTTCAATTCTTCTCTTAAATCTCGTATTTCTTTTCCAAACCACGTACGGGAACACCTGGGTTGCCTTTCATGTACCTCAACACATTGGCCATGATTTCGATATGCATGTATATGTATGTGTATGTATGTGTATGTTTGTGTATGTTATATGATCACATCACTTATCAAGGTTAATCCTGATCCATCGAGCCCTAACATAGAAAAACCTTCTTCCTGTGACCTTTGTGGGGATGCAGAGGTAAACACGGTCCGTAATCAGCAAAGGTCGCACTTACTTTCACTTCCTATTCCCAACTGATTGCAAGGACGTGGCCGGCGCCGTTATTGTATTATTAAAGAAATTGAGTCACCGAAACGTGTACAGTGAGAATGGTCGGTTACTCCTAGCCCCATTCAGTTGATTCATTGTGCAATTTCACTGATTCTGATCAATCACGGAGTAACATCATCGATACGTGCAGTCAGTCAAGCTTACGCTAAGCTAAGCTAAGCTAATTTTGTTTCTCCAAATACGTCACTTTTCTCCAATTTATATAATTACGAATTGAACCTCTGATTTCCCGAATTTATCCGAAAACCTCCTCTATCAAACTGGCTCGCACTTAATCTATAAATTTTTAATGAAAATGTATTATGCTTCATTTCAGGAATGTGTTCATCTACTTACAGAAATCAACGATAATTATAAACGAGAATAATGATAGTTTTAGCTAAATATTTCAGCAAAGGGTTTAATTTCAATAAATCACGTTTTTCAGCACTCAACTAACTTGTTTTTGTTTGTGTTATCCCGACCAGAAGGGTATAAAATAAAAATAACAAAATTAGAACAAACCTTCTTACGACTAACTAATCATAATAGAAATTGGTTAAATACGTTTTTATCTGGATAATTGTGAAACATATTTATAAAAAACTAGCTGACCCGGCGAACTTTGTTCCGCTTTATCTGATTTTATGATTCATGATTTACTTTTTTTTAAGTAACTTCACTCCAGACTTTGCTTGTTTGTCACCTCAATTCTATTATTGTTCATTTACGAAATTCAAATCATCGACATCCTTATTTTTCGCTGCGCCAAAATCGCACGTGCACTCAACCAATCATGGTTCTTATAATTCTGGACAATGTTTGGGTAAACACTCGTAATGAGTTCCTTTTTCGTCTTTGTGATTAGACATAAATTGGGCTCCCGCCCAACGTCAACTGGTACTTCTCCATTGTCAATCGCCAACAATTGATTCGAGAAAATCTCGGTAGACGGACCGTTTTACAAGGCAACTCGCATAAGAAGTGTATCGAATATAAGCTATCCACATACATTTGCGTTGTACGCATGTATTTGTGATGGTTTTTTATGCTCTGAACACTGCATGCTGTGCGTTTGACTGTCAGCTTTCTTTTGTTTACTTGTTTGTGCGGTTCAAATTCTGCGTATTGAAAAGAAAGTGAAAATTAAGGTTCTGGACACATGGCTAAGTGAGAAGGGTATTATTATGCGAAAATTGGCGAAGCGGTTTGGAATTCATCATGCGAGTGTTAAAACTATCATTAATAAGTTTGAGGCAGAAAACCCGTTTCTTCCAACCCAAAACTGGAGCAGAAAGTGGTATCTCTAATCACGAAGAACAAATCAATGTCAATACGTGATTTGGCCAAAAAAGCAGGAACGAGTGTCGGAATGATCCAGCGTATCAAGAGGCGAAACCACCTCAAGACCTACAAGAAGCAGAAAATCTCGAAACAAAGTGCAGAACAGAAGAAGCGAGCAGCAACAAGGGCCCGGAAATTGTATTCGCGTCTTTTGCAGCGTCCGGATGCATGCGTTTTGATGGACGATGAGACCTATGTAAAGGAGGACTCAAAAACCCTTCCAGGTCCACAACACTTTACTGCCGTCGTTGGGGAGGATGTGAGCGATGCGGACAGGTCGATTCAAGTGGAGAAATTCGGTCGAAAGGTACTGGTATGGCAACCAATATGTTCCTGTGGTTTGAAGTCAACCATTTTTTACACTACCGGAACTATAAATGCGGAAATCTATCGATCTGAGTGTTTCCAGAAGAGATTGTTGCCTTTTTATAAGAAGCATAGTACACCTTCACTGTTTTGGCCGGATTTAGCGTCGGCTCACTATGCCAAAAACATTCTCAATTGGCTTTCGGAAAAGGGTATAGGTTTCGTTGAGAAAAATATCAATCCATCAAATTGCCCTCAGCTTCGACCCATCGAACGTTACTGGGCAATCGTGAAGAGAGTCTTCAAGAAGACTGGTAAGGCAGCTGGGAACATGCAGGAGTTCAAAAAAATTTGGGCTCAAGCGTCCAAAAAAATGCGATTCAACACTTGTCCGGAACTTGATGAAGAGCATTCGATCCAAAGTTCGAAAATTCGTGAAGGAATAACTTAAATTTCATCCGGTCTTCATTATGTTCAAGTTTAACCTCGTACAATAAAGGATCAATTTTTTGTATGAATAAAATATCGGTTTTCAACATAATTTGAAAGAAAGTTTGTGGATAGCATATTTTCGATACACTCCTTATTTGTCGCCAATTGGAGCATATCGCCACGAATATGAAAGCTTAAGGCAAGCGTTGATTTCATCCTGTGCGTAGAAAAGTCGAAAAATAGTACAAAAAGACTGAAGCACATATTCGGATTGTTTTAATTTTTTGTCAGTTCAGACATATCACGGCTACCAAATTGAGTACCTCACCTATTGCACAAATATCTCCGAAATTATCTAAATTACGTTGAGCTTCACTTGAGTGATCGTTCACGAATAGTACACTTTATTCAAAGTCTAATAATTAACGCTCAAAAAGTAATTGGAATGCAGCATCAACTGTACCAACAGCAGAATAATAAGGACTCGTGGCCCCTTTAATACCACTGGACGTCATTCAAACCCTCTATTCCCAGGCGGATTGAAACCGTTCTGGAAGCTGATGGTGGACCAACTCTCTACCAATGAAACCCACTCTTCCCTATACTCAATCGTATTATAGCTTGTTTATCCGAACCAAAGCTAAATGAATTGACCCTCAGAGGTATCAGGAAGCTGGATCAGGCTAGCCCGTGAATCTTACAGTCCATATTTTGTGGTAAAATCGTAATTGATCCTTACTATAGGTTCCTCCAAAAATGTTCCGGGAGTGGCCAATGTAGCCAATGGCTTTCTCAAGTCTATCAAAATCATAATTATGAAAAATCATGAACATAGAGCTGCCGCACGGCATGTTTTGGAGTAAAATCGTAAATGGCCTCTACTACAGGTTCCCCCGGGGACGTTCCGGTGGTGCCGAGAGTGGTCAATGTATCCATTGGCCTTCTGAAGTTTATCAAAATCATATTTATGAACAATCATGAAGATAGAGCTGCCGCACGTCATGTTTTGGGATAAATGCCTAACTGGTCCCTACTACAGGTTCCTGGTTGTTTCGGGAGTGGCCAATATGGCCAAGGATCCAATTCAAGTTTATAATAAGGTTCGTGATGAAAGTCCAAGAAGAAAGAGCTGTCACATGGCATGTTTTGAGTAAAATAAAAAGTTAACCGCATCCAGGACCCTTTATCAGAACCTGTTTCAAGGAAATGGCCATATCTCAGTCAATTTAAGCCCGATGCTTATAATCAACATTTTATTTGCTTGATAAATATTTTGTCTTTTGTTTACTGAAAAAAATAGTTTGACAACGGCATGTTGTACATAATCTCATCACAAATTCAACATGTGAGATAGCCTCTCTGGAAACCCGGAACAACTCCGGTGTCCGGGGGCCATGACAGATTATGTTGCCAAGATATAAACTACATTAATTTTCCAGTCAAATGCTCTTTGGCAAAATAAAATCGGATAATATTTCATAAAGTTAGAGCACTCCAAGTTGATCAAAAATTTGCCTGTCCCGATCATTTTGTCTATCCCCTGTATGTACATATTGAAAATCTATCATTTTCGAGGTTTTCATTTTCCTTCAAATTTGTCCAACTTTCTTTTTTCATAAATGTTCCTTGGGCCTAGCCGAACAGAACACAAAAAAGGAAACTTATATCGGACGATCCGTTCACGAGTTATGCGCGGTCTTACGTATACCACTCTGTTTCATATATATATATAGATTAAGATAAAGACTGTATTCGATAAAATTTGGACACACAAAATAGGTCACAAATTTTTTTTTCTTGAGCCCGTTTCTTTTCAAACTTTCTGGAAATAAAGTACTACTAAATGGTTAAGTTTTGAGATCATTGGTTTATTGAACCTCTTCTCCTAACCCAAATGCCCGCACCTTTGCTTTGACCCCTTTCATCAAATTTTGGGCAATGATAGGACCGACTTGCTTACTTACTTTTAACAACACTTTCTTTAGTTCAAGTTCATTTTCTATCAGTTTTGGAGTTTTAACGAGCTTTGCCTTCATGATTGCCCAAAATTTTTCAATTGGGCGAAGTTCCGGAGTGTTTGGAGGGTTGACGTCTTTTGGTACAAAAACTACATTATTATCTTTGTACCAGTGGCAAGATGCCAAATCCGGCCAAAACAGTGTCGGGCCATCGTGAGATCTCAAGAAGGGCAGAAGTCATTTTTAGAGGCATTCGTCCTTGAAGATTTGTGCGTTGACGGTCCCAGAGGTGATGAAGGGCTGACTCATTTTGCCACATCCGCAGATCGCTTGCCAGACAAGGCATTTTTTGGCGAATTTCGACAGTTGCTTCTTCCGTACACTTTCCGGTACGGCCTACTTATAGGTGGCGACGTAGTGTTCCTGTCCTGGCATTTGTTTGGTGTCGGCTTTTATGTAGGTCTCATCGTCCATCACAATGCAAAACGGTTTTGAGAGCCACTCCCTGTACAGTTTTCTTGCACGAGTTTTGGCCACCGAGTTCTGTTTATCGCTCCGGTTCGGTGCCTTCTGGACCTTGTACACATGTAATCCAGAACGTTTCATTGGTTTCTGCACAAAACAAACTGAAAATTTCGCAACATGTTGGGAAATGTTGGGATAACGCTTAAATTGGTTCAATACCATCCTGGCCTTCTCCGGATTTGATGTGCCACGTTATTTGCCACTACCATTTTTCCACTTGGTTGTCTTACGGTCCTTGAACGTTTTGATCACATGAGATACGGTTGAATGTGCGATTCCGAGCTGTTTTCCGATCCATCGATGAGAAGCGTTTGGGTTTTCGAAGTGAGTGCACAAAATTGGTTGGCGCACTATTTCTTCATTCGAAGCCATCACTGAAATCACTCGACCGATTTTCACGAAACTCATTACACAATTGACACAACACAATGAAATACATTCAGTTAAAATTTCAATAATTTTTACCCACACGCTAAAAAGTTACGAACAATTGCGTGTGTCAAAATTTCATCGAATACAGTCTTTATAATTCTAACAATAGTTGATATAATTTTGTTACATCGTAAAACTATAAACTATAACAAAGTTTGTTTTGTTTATGCTAGGTCGATATCATAGTTTTCTATTATTTTGCTACCATTTGAGGATTTTTTATAAGAATTTTCGTTATTTTAACTACATCCGCGATCTAAATTCGGACCACCTCTGTTATAAAAATAGCGTTATTGGATAACAAAACTTGAAATAATTTTGTTGTTTTCGTCTGGTCGGGATAGCATTTTTTCCCCCTTATTCTTCAACTACCTTCTCTCTGACGTTTTGCGTTTATCATTTTCCGGCAGCCTTTCGTCGCAGCTCAACGGTGGTGACAGTTTCCCAGCCCGTAACTCCGGTATCGGTTCGCGGGTTGATCCGGATTTACTTTCCTGAATTTCCAACATCGCCAAGTTTGCTGTTGCTCGTCGATACACTCCTCCAGCTGTCCTTACGTTCGCCTGTCTGATCCGTCCATCTTTGCCAGGAAACGCCTCTTCAACCTCACCTCTTGTCCAGTTCTTCCGGTTCTTACCATCTATCACAAATACTAGATCACCGACTCGAAGACTCCTCGGATCGTCAAACCACTTGGTGCGCTGATTGATGGTGGGCAGGTTCTCTTTATACCATCGTTCCCACATTTGGTCTGCCAAGTATTGTGATCGTTTGTATATGTTCCTCAACGATTCAGCCGACTCTGTTGGACCACTCGGGATGAGGTCGCATTGTTCCACGTAGGAAATGGTTGGGAGTTATGGCTTCAGGTTCCGAGGGTTCCAGGTATTTGTAAGTTAAAGGTTGCGTATTGAGCATGTCTTCCGCTTCACTTAACGTCGTCATCAGGACTTCGTCGGTGAGTTTTCTTCCATCATTCAACACCGTCCTTGACTGACCGTTCCATCCTTTCGCAGATGCCACCCATATGCGACGTTCCAGGAGGGTTGAAATTCCATTTGGTGGTGGCACTACCCACAGCTTTAGCGCAGCTTTGTTCAACACGCTTCACCATCTCCTTGCAGCCCCTTTGAAGTTTGTGCCATTATCAGAAAAGAATTTCTTTGGGCAACCACGCCTACAGATGAACCTTCTGATTTCCATCAAGCACGATTGCGAGGATAAAGAATGAGCTACTTTGATGCTTCATATCAAAAGGAAGGATGTTCGAAGCTTCCATTCTTCCATACCTGAAAGTATTTTGTGCATTGGAGTATTGGAGGACGGAGTCGATTGCCGTCAGACGCCGAAAGAATCGAGCGTAGAGGGGCGCTAGTCGCCGCGAAGGCCGCACTAAAGAGGGAGATAAGGGCCAGGAAGCGAGCCTGTTTCGATGGTCTGTGTCAGAAGGCCAATGTGAATCCGGGGGGGTGACGCCTACCGGGTAGTAATGGCCAAAACCAGAGGATCGGCGGCTCCAACCAAGCGTTCATCAGAGCTACTGCAGGTGATCGTTGGGGGACTCTTCCCGATCCACGACTAGAGTCCATGGCCCCCCGCCGCCGTAGATTTGTTCCATGACCAGCGTTCCAGTATCCCAGACCTTAACGCTGTCATATCGCGTACTGGTATACAATACAGAGGCAGGCCAGACACGTGTCCAGATAACCACAGGTGCCCCACAAGGTTCGATCCTGGATCCGGTGTTATGGAACACGATGTACGACGAGGTACTTCGGCTTGAGTTCCCGAGCGGGGTGGAGATATTCGGGTTCGCAGACGACATCACCCTGGAGATATGTGGTGAATCCATCGAAGAGGTCGAGTTAACGGCCTCGCACTCCATCGGCATTGTGGAGAGATGGATGAGCTCCAGGAAATTGGAGCTAGCCCACCATAAGACTGTGGTCGCGGTGGTGAATAATCGAAAATCGGAGCAACATGCGACGATCAGTGCAGGTAACTGCACAGTAAAATCGAAGAGGTTCTTGAGGTATCTTGGGGTTATGATCGACGTTAAAGCTCTCCTTTGTCAGTCACGTCGATAACGCCTGCAAGAAAGCCTCAATGGCTATATCGGCATTATCTCGAGTGCTGCTTCTTTTTTCCTGAATGCTGGAAAAGATGTGGTGTGAAGCTGTGTTAACTGGTTTTAATCTTCTCAACCGAAGTTCAACGGCAGCTCTTCCGGGCAAGTCGACACCTACGGAAATTGTGGTGGAGAAGCTGTGAGTTTTCGGTTGCCGTGCATATGCTTGGATACCAGCCCAACAGCGAAAGAAACTGGACGCCAAAAGTTTTGAAGTGATCATGGTAGGATATTCGGCGAACGGCTATCGGCTTTAGGATTGATCTAGTCAGAAGATTATTTTTGCTCATGACGTGAAGTTCGACGAAGTTTTCTTCGTATGACGAAATGAATTTGACGCTGAAGCAGCGAACCAATCACCGTTGGTTATCCAGTATTCCCACGAAAAAGAGGGCAATGAAGAGGAGCAAGACCAGGGAGGCCTGTCCCTGTCAGACGACGCGAACGAAGAGGAGAACGAACCGGCAGCACCGACAGCCCTTCGGAAATAGAACACCACGAGGACACCCGGAGGACAAACGTCGGTGAAGCGCTGCAAACGGAAGCGCTCGCTAACTGGCAAGCTACTGGATTATTTCGTTGGTTACGGAGCAATTTCTGGTGTTCCCTTGTCTCCAGATGTTCCCGATATTTTTGGCCAGATAGCCCGTCGAGACGACAGGTACGATTGGATGTGATTGGAGTCCGAAAAATATTAAGCTACTCAAATCCAAGTGGGTGTTCCGGCTGAAGGAAGATGAAAACGGCAAACCGGTTCGCTATAAGGCATACCATTTTGGCAGTTGGTGTGCACCGAGGATACTATTTCCATCAAATGGATGTGTGCACAGCGTTTCTTCGCGGCAACTTGAAGGAAACCATCTTCATGGAAGTCCCAGAAAGCGTGTCAGCGAAATCTGGTCAAGTCTGTCGATTGCTGAAATCTCTGTACGGGTTGAAGCAGTCTCTGAGGTGGTGGAACCACCAGTTTAACGAAGCAATTCTTAAAAGGGGTTTCAAAACTGTCTAGACACGACTACTGCTTGTACACGGAGCTAGAAGAAGGAGACGAGCTTGTGCTCATCATATACGTGGACGATCATCAAGTTGAATAAGGAATAAGTTTCGATGATTGAGGCTTCTTAGGAATGAAGATCGAATACAACCACGAAGATGGACTGCTGCAGTTATCTCAAGATGCAAGCATCGATAAGCTGATAAGCCGTTTCGGAATTTCCGAATGCAATCCAGCGGACCCCGATGGAGAAAGTCCTGATGCTAAAACGAGAAGGAGGTTCACTAATGTACGTGATGCTGAGCGTTCGACCGGATGTTTGCTATCCCATTGGTTATCTGGGCAGGTTCCAACAACGAAGAAGTTGATGTTGCAGTTCAAGCGGAATCGAACAAGTCGTCCATTGTTAGGATTTGTAGATGCAGACTGGGCGTCCAACACTGAAGATCGGTAGTCCATCACTGGATATATTTTAGAATTGTTTGGGCGCACGGTAACCTGGTTCAGTAAAAAGCAGCCACTTCGTCTAGTAAGGCGGAGTACGTTGCACTCGGTGGAGTAGCAACGACGATCTTCAAGAATCGACCAGAACCGTCACAATTTATGAAGACAATAGAAGTTGCATTTATATGGCGAAAAATCTGGAGACGAAACGCGCCAAAGCACATATACATCAAGCACCATTTTGTGCGTGGCAGGAGATGGGGATCAGGGATGTTGAACATTGAACCCATTAGGACTCAATATCAACTGGCGGATATTTTTACAAAGGCCTTGGAGGTAAACCGATTCAAGACCCTAAGATTGGAACTAGGATTATCCGATTGAGCGGGGGTGTAATCAAGTTAGCAATTGTGACAATCAAAATACCCTTGCTACGGCCCTGTCCCTTAGTTACAAGAACTTGTTATTTTTCACAAATACTTAGTTTGCAATAAACATCAGTTAAAGCTGTACGCGTTTTCAAGTCTTTCCTCATTTTAGTATCTCATTCTTAGAGGGAATCTTTGATGAAAAAGACTATGATTGATGTTTACATTCCATGTTTAGAGTTCAAGATGGCGACGAATGTAAAGCACGTGTGAGAGCGGATTTTGTACGGACGTAAAGGGTGATACGGTCAAAATTTGGTCAAGGGAAAACGCGTGTAAATCGGTGAAATCGTTTATTTGAAAAATCAAATTAAATTTCTTTTTCAAGTTCAATTAGTATAAAATTCAGAATTTTAGAGGGTTTGAGCTGTTTAGTGGAATATCTGTAACTAGAAATTAGAAGAAGAATTAGTATCTTCCATTTAATTCCAACTACCTTTGCTTATCTTCGACAGATACGCGTATTTCGTCTACAATGTGCAGACTTCTTCAGTGTCTCGTACTAGTCGAGTTATTAGTACGAGACACTGAAGAAGTCTGCACATTGTAGACGAAATACGCGTATCTGTCGAAGATAAGCAAAGGTAGTTGGAATTAAATGGAAGATACTAATTCTTCTTCTAATTTCTAGTTATAAAATTCAGGAAAAATATTCAGTTAGGCTTCCGCTTTTCCAAATCCGAATTGCCGGGCCTTACGCTTGACCCCTGCCATTAGATTTTGTACAGCCACCTTGTCCACCTTCTTCGCCACAGAAAGCCAGTTTGCCTTGAACTGCTGCTCGTCCTTAGCAGTTTTTTTGGTCTTCCTTAGGTTCCGATTGACAATAGCCCAGTATTTCTCAATTGGGCGGAGCTCTGGCGTGTTGGGAGTGTTCTTGTCGCTTGGCAACCACCTGCACGTTGTTGGCGGCGTACCACTCCATGGCCTTTTTACCGTAATGGCAAGATGCCAAATCCGGCCAAAACAGTACGGAACAACCGTGTTTCTTCAGGAAAGGCAGCAGACGTTTATTCCAACACTCTTTCACGTAAATTTCTTGGTTGACAGTCCCGGAAGCTATGAAAATGCTGCTTTTCAAGCCACAGGTACAGATGGCTTGCCAAACCAGATATTTCTTTGCGAACTTTGACAGTTTCGTGTGCTTGAAAATATCTGCTAACTTTTCCCATTCCTTTTGCCGTATAAAACTCCTGTCCCGGAAGCTGCTTGTAGTCGGCTTTGACGTAGGTTTCGTCGTCCATTACCACGCAGTCAGACTTCGTCAGCATCGTCGTGTACAGCCTCCGGGATCGCGCTTTGGCCGTCGTATTTTGTTTATCATCGCGATTTGGAGTCACTACCTTCTTGTAAGTCGATAGTCCGGCTCGTTTTTGGCTCGATGCACGGTTGTAGACGATACACCCAGCTTATTTGCGGCATCTCGGAGAGATAGGTTAGGGTTTCGCTTGAAACTACCGGCAACTCTCTTTGTCGTCTCAGCGGCTTCCGGTTTTCGATTCCCCCGATCCAGACTTCCTGGCTGTCGACAAACGTTCCCCAAACACTTTAATTACATTTGTAACGGTTGACTTGGCGACTTTTAGCGATTTTGCCAACTTTGCGTGCGAGTAGCTCGGATTATCGCGATGCGCGAGCAAAATTTTGATACGCTGCTCTTCTTGCTTGGACGGCATTTTGACAACTGAAGAGTGAATTCCAAAATCAAAATAGGAGCAACATTCTACACACACACACCTTCAAAATGAGGGGTGTTCAGGTTTTTTAAATGCAAAATTGAAAGAAATACGTCAAGTTGATATTGACCAAATTTTGACCGTATCGCCCTTTAAGGCAAATCCTTACTTGTCAATACGGAACATTTCAAAAGATTGGATTTGCCTGGCCAGAAATGCTACCACTGAGCATTTCAGGATGGATAAGGTATTGAAATTTCCTTATCAATACCATGTTTGACAAGCAATTTGCACAGAAAGAGTAAATCTGCCGTCCTTATACGGCGAGACAATTTAACTCAATTTTGAATCGTTTTTGACTCACTTTCGTCAAAACTGGAGTCACTCATATATGAGTAAATGTGACTGAGATTGACAAGTCGACTTAAATCAGACCGATGTCTAAGATATGTCGACTTGTCAATCCCAGTCACATTTACTCATATATGAGTGACTCCACTTTTGACGAAAGTGAGTCAAAAACGATTCAAAATTGAGTTAAATTGTCCCGCCGTGTACAGGTCCAATCAACGAGCCGATTTTCCAGAATGAGAAGCGATTGCTACCCTTCATGAAAACCAAAAAATAAACCTTTGTTATGGCCCGATACGGCATATGCTATTATGTGAAAACCATGATTGAGTGGTACGAAGCAAATCAAGTGAATATTGTACCGAAAAACGGAAATCCGCCAAATTGTCCAGAGTTACGTCTAAAAGAGAGATATTGGGCTCTGATAAAGCGAAAGCTTTCTAGAAAGAAACAAAGAATTCTCGAGTACTTTTTCAAACAGACGTATCTGATTTTGTAAACAAAGACGGGAAGTAAGATTCAGACGATAAATTCTTGAAACCCTTAGCACTGTCAGGCAAACTTGGGCAACCAACACAAAGAATAACACATCCCTAACATGATAATAATGCTTCTTTACGTGAAGGTTCTGAGAGTTTTGCAAAATTTACGTTTGAATCTTACTTCCCCTCTTTGTTTACAAAATCAGATACGTCTGTTTGAAAAAGTACTCGAGAATTAAAGATGTCAAAAACTTACAACGAATTTGCGCAAAGATGACCACCAAGTTATCTGAAGAATCTGTATAAACCCTTATGGATGGAGCTGAGCGCAGAGTTCGAAACTTTTATGCACAGATAAAAAGAAACATTGAATTTTCTGCGTTATCAAATGCACATAAAGGGAATGCTAGATTTGACAGAAAATAATGGGATATTTTATGTAAATGTGAGCCAGATAACGCCTGAATCGAGCCTGTTGTATGAAAGATTGCAAACATTGTTGTATGGCGCATCAAAAACAGCAACCAATTGCGTTGTTAACGCCTCCTGTGGCTTGGAATTGAACGAGGGGAAATTTTACGCGCTTGTTAAAATTAATTATTTTTTTCTGTGTGCAAATCCCGAATAACTATGTTTTGACTACGTGATTTGTTGTGTCATATCCCATGAATATGAAATAAACAACTACAATTGAAATAAAATACGAAATTTGTGTTTTACTTAAGTTTTGATGCGTCCGGGTTGTTGTGTTGTGAATTTTCATGTAAGATTGTATTAAAAAAAGCAGCAACTTGCATGAAATAATTCTATCAATGACTTTGAACATTATCAACAATGTATGGAATGTCCCAGAAGTTTACACGATTCATAATGTGAATATGTAAGTTTTGTGACGGTCCATTTATGTGCATGACATTGAACAGAAATTCACACTACTTTTTGTACGGACACAAAAAATAGAATAGCACAATTTATCGCTTCGTATCGGTAGTGACTCGACGATCACAATCTGCTGATTCTACCTGGTCATCAGATCCGAAAGCCGAAAAATCGTCAATCCCTGGTCGATCCCCATTCGAACAAGTTCCAGCTTTTTGCTAAAAAAAAACATCGTTCCATCGAAGCCTTTTTACATGTCTCTCAAACCGAACTACAGCCCTGAATTGCATCCCCATCAGGAGCATACATTCTATCACAAAGCAACCACCCACCTCCCCCTCTAACAGCCTTGGTTTTGCTTTTTATCAATCACAACCATTTTCTCCCGAATTCGCTCGTGACCCGCTGATAAGCACCGACGACGACGACGACGACGATCGACTCCATCCGGCTCCATTTCCAACGGCATCCAACAGTTGGCGTCCGGAGAATCTCTTTCGTCCGGGAGAATTCTCTCCTTCTCACCCGGAGAGGCCGAAGTCGGCTATCTAGAGGGGCACGACCCAACCGAACCGAACCTTCGTTGACCGAGAGAGAACGACGCAGAGAAGAGCAAGACATCCGCCGGCGGCGTAACGAACGATGACGACGGCGTGGCACACCCGGAGAGCAGTTGCCGTGCAACCATATAAGGGAGGGGGGGCTGAGAGAAGAAAAAGAAGTTACTCGCCCAAATGCTCGTAGTAACGGAAAATTGGGAGTCCTAGGTCATAATTTGTGCCAAATGCCAAAATGTAGGTAGGTAGCAGGCGATGAGAATTTCGGTTTCTTGGACACGGCGTTTGAAGTTTGCGTTTGATGGGGGGGGGGGGGGGGATGACAAAGATGCCGGAGCAGAAGGGTGGTTTAGAGAGACTGATAAAGAGAGAGACACGCGTGAGGAGAGGGGCCGAGAGATGATCTTTTTTCTTTTTTCTTTTTTTGGTCGGGGGAGATTCGGTGTAATTGGAATTTAGTGCTGCAATGAGTACATGGCTATTGTTTTCAGTTAACATTTCGCAAAAGGGCGTTCAGAGTTCAATCGGAAGATGGGTTGCGTTGGGGATTGTCCGATGGGTTGTGGTGCGGGAAGGGGGTTGAGGAAGGGGGGGTGTTGGGTGTGAGAGGGAAGAAATAATATTGAGAGAAAGCTGGGACGCAGAACGCATCATTTTAGCAGACGGAATGTTATGCAATGCGTACAACTGGGTGGCTCCTTCTGGTTCCTGCTGTTTGACTTCTGGGTGGTGGGTTCAATGTTTTCGTTGACGAGGAATTGGGGATGGCGAAGGGGAGATTGAATTTCAATTGCATCATGGTTTTCATGGAAATGCCAGGTAGACAAGAAACATTACGGAAAGTGGAGAATTTTCGATTTCTCATAACTGTAACTGAATGCGGGAAAATGATTTGAATTTTGGTTAGAGTTGATTGTTTGAACAATGATTTTGAAAAATTTGGATGCAATATATTTTTCGTAAATCATACGAAAAATTAGCACTGTTCCTATTACAGTTATTGTTACCGTAGTACTCGTATTAAAAAAAATCAAAAAAGAATTTTAACGAAATTTTTTGTTTGGTCAATCAACGCACGGATATTGTTGTGGAGCTATAGAACTTATTTTACCCCACTTCCCCTTCTATTATTTTATAATTTATAGACATCCTTGCACGGAGAAGCTCAAGATGAACAAAATAGTGCTACTTCCATGTAAAATTTCCTGGAAAATCGAATAGAAGGTGTTTCAACTACACTACAGCTCTGTGAACGAAGATATGGCTGGATTTACCCCACTTCTCCTAATATTATTGAATAATTTATTTAAATCTTTGCTCGGAGTCGCTCAAGATCATCAAAATAGGATTAAGCCTATGTGAAATTTCCTGAAAAATTGAATTGAAGTTATTTTATCTACCGCACGGCTCTGTGAACAAAGACACGGCTGATTTTACCCGACTTCCCCTAATATTCATGAATATTTTATAGATATCCTTGCTCGGAGTTGCTCAAGATCAACAAAATAGGACTAGTCCTATGTGAAATTTTCTGAAAAATCAAATAGAGATTTTTTCAACTACCGCACAGCTCTGCAAACGAAGATATGGCTGATTTTACCCCACTTCCCCTTATATTATTGAATAATTTATAGACATCTTTGCACGAAGAGGCTGAAGATCAACAAAATAGTGCTAATCCCATGAAACTTTCCTGAAAAATCGAATAGAAGCAACTTCAACTACCGCACGGCTCTGTGAACAAATATATGGCTGATTTTACCCCACTTCCCATTATATTCTTGAATAATTCATAAACATTCTTGCACGGAGAAGCTCAAGAACAACAAAATAGTGCTGTAAAATTGTAAACTGTAAAATTTCCAAAAAAATCGAATGGAAGCGGTTTTAACTACCACACGGCTCTGTGAACGAAGATATGGCTGGATTTACCCCACTTCCCCTTGTATTATTGAATAATTTATAGATATCTTTGCTCGAAGTGGCTCAAGATCAACAAAATAAGGCTAATTCTATGTTAAATATCCTGGAAAATCGAATAGAAGCTATTTCAACTACCGCACGGCTTTGTGAACAAAGATATGGCTGAGTTTACCTCCACTTCCCATTATATTTTTGAATCTATATATATATATATATATATATATATATATATATATATATATATATATATATATATATATATATATATATATATATAAATGGATTTCTGTCTCTGTCTGTCTGTCTGAACCTAATAGACTCGGAAACTACTGAACCGATCGGCGTGAAATTTTGTATGCAGGGATTTTTTGGGCCGGAAAAGGTTCTTATAATAGTTAAAGACCCCTCCCTTCTCTGGAAAGGGGGGCTCCCATACAAATGAAACACTAATTTCTACATAACTCGAGAACTAATCAAGCAAAAGAAACCAAATTTAGCATGTGTGAGTTTTTGAAGGCGAGAAAGGTTTCAATGGTAACTTGAGAACCCTTCCTGTCCTAAAGGGGGGGGAGGGCTCCCATACAAATAAAACACAATATTCTGCATAACTCGGGAGCTAATCAAGCAAATGGAACGAAATTTAGCATGTGGTGGTTTTTGAAGACAAAAAATGTTTCCTTGTTGGTTTGAGACCCCTCCCATAAGGGGGAGGGAGGGGGGGCTCCGATACAAATGAAATACAATATTCTTCATGACTCGAGAACTGATCTAGCAAATGGAACCAAGTGGCATGTAAAAGTTTTTGAACGAGAGATATGTTTCTATGGTGATTTGAGACTCTTACGCCATATGAGGATGGGGAGGGGGGCTCTCAAACAAATGAAACACTAATTTCTACATAACTCGAGAACTAATTAAGCAAAAGAAACCAAATTTAGCATGTGTGAGTTTTTGAAGGCAAGAAAGGTTTCTATGGCAGCTTGAGAACCCTCCCTGTCCTAAAAAGGGGGCTCTCATACAAATAAAACACAATATTCTGCATAACTCAGGAACTAATCAAGCAAACGGAACGAAATTTAGCATGTGGTGGTTTTTGAAGACAAACAATGGTTCTATGTTCTTTCTGAAAGGGGGGGGATCCCATACAAATGAAACGCAAATCCTTGCATAATTCCAGAACTAATCAGGGAAATGAAACCAAATTTGGCATGTGGAGGTTTCTGAAGAAGATAAATGTTTCTAAGGTGGTTTGGACTCCTTCGCCTTCTGGAAGGTAGGAGGAGGGGCTTCCATACAAATGAAACACAAATTTCTGCATTACTCGGGAACTAATCAAGCAAATGGAACCAAATTTGGAATGTGGAGGGTTTTGGCGGCAAGAAATGTTTCTATGGTAGTTCAAGACCCCTCCTTTTGTTGATGTGGGGGGTGGGGCTATCATACAAATGAAACACAAATGTATGCATAACTTGAGAACAAATCAAGCAAATGGAGCCAAAATTGGCGGGCGTGGTTTTTTGAATGCAAGAAATGTTTCTATGGAGATTCCAAACACAAATTTCAATCCAATTGTGAATGTTGTGGCACGGTGATGGATGTCCGGCATTTAATTCTCGAATGCCGGAAATTTGAAAGAAACCAAAAGGCAGCAAAACAACATCGGGACCAGCCTACGAGACGCCCTGGGAAATACAGAGGAGCAAATAACACAAATGCTGAATTTTCTAAAAGAAACAAGACTGTTCTCCAAACTGTAGCGAAACCAGAAAACGGAAGAAGCCGAAGAAGAAACCAAGAAAAAGGTGAACTGGATAAAAGTAGCGATTGAAGTACGGAAGAATAAAAACTTAAGAAGAAGAACCGATCTAAAATAGCAGCCGTAGCCGTAGCAGTAGCCGAAAAAGAAAAATGTAACGGAATCAGCGGAAGAAGAAAACCGAAGCGGATGGAAGAAAAATTCAAAGCAAGCAAAATGAAGGAGGCACAACGGAAGAAGTAATGCAGAGGAAAGAAGCAAAATGAAAAAAATGAAAAAGAAGAAGTCAACGTGAATGAGAGAAACGTAACACAACCGAAGAAGAAGTAAGGCGAAGCGGACAAGGTGGACGAAAAGAAGTCGAAGAAGAGAAACGGAAGAGCAGAAGCCCGGGTAGTTGAAGACGATGAAAAACCGATGGAAAATAAATCGAAGAAGATAAGCAGAAGAAGAGAAGTGGCAGGAGCGAAAAGAGCATAACGGAGTCAGTGGAAGAAGAAAACCGAAGCGCATGGAGGAAATTGAAGGAGGTGCAACGGAAGAAGCGAAATAGAAAAGTGAAATAGAAGAAGACAACGTGAATGAGAGAAAAGGTACACAACTGAAGAAGAAGAATAGCGAAGCGGACAAAGTAAACGAATAGAAGTCGCAGAAGAGAAACGGAAGAGCAGCAGCACAAGAAGTTGAAGACGTAGAGAAACAGAAGAAAAGAAATGGAAGAAGATAAGCAGAAGAAGAAAAATGGAAGCAGAAAAAGAAGCGTAACGGAATCAACGGAAGAAGGAAACCGAAGCGGATAGAGGAAAAACTGAAACACAGATGAAATTAAAGGAGTCACAACGGAAGAAGAAATGAACTGGAAATAAGCCAAACTAAAAAAGCGCAATAGAAGAAGACAACAAGAATGAGAGAAACGTAACACAACTGAAGAAGAAAAGCGAAGCAGAAGAAGAAAAGAGGATGGAGAAAAATCAAAAAGAAGGAAAAATAACAGAGATAAGAAAAGCAGAACAATCGCAAGAAGCAGAACAAATTTGGAGCAACCCAGCGAAGAAACAGAAGGATAAGTAGAAAATTAGATAAATAAGGGTTGAGAAGGGCGGAATGAAGTGAAGTGGATTGATATAAGTTGTGAATATCAGAACTTCGCAAGACACGAATGCACCCGTCTGGTGGAAAGTGTCATTAATAAACCAAAAAAAAAAATAGCTTGAGAACTATTCAAGCAAATGAAACCACATTTGGCATGTGGTTTTTATAAATAGGGAAGGTCCAATAATTATGTCACGTAGTAAGGGGTTTTTTGAATGCAAAAGAGAAATTTTGAGAAATTTTCTCAAAAATCTAATAGAAGCGGTATCAACTATTGCACGGCTCTGTGAACAAAGATAAGGCTGATTTTACCCCACTTCCCCTTATATTATTGGATAATTTGTAGACGTCTTTGCTCGGAGTGGCTTTTACGTAGGATTAGCCTTATTTCGCTGATTTTGAGCCACTTCAAGCAAAACATTTCTATGAACTTTTCAAGAATACAAGGGGAAGTGGGGTAAAACCAGCCATATCTTCGTCTACAGAGCCGAGCGGTAGATGAAACAGCTTCTATTCGATTTTTCAGGAAATTTCACATAGGACTAGTCCTATTTTGTTGATCTTGAGCCACTCTGAGCAAAGATATCTGTAAATTATTTAAGCATATAAGGGGAAGTGGGGTAAAATAAGCTCTATAACTCCACAACCATATTCGTCCAGACAGTTTCCAAGGGAAAATGGCCTTGTTTACAAACCGCGCTTAAAAGCGACAAAATTTACAGATTTTTTCCTTCGTTTTCATCAGTTCTTGCCCACTGTGCAATGCGAACCGTTGAAGTCTTAAGTGTACGAATATTTCGTACTTCTTTTAAATGCGAATAATTCTTTTTCATACATTATTCGTCCACTTCGAAACAAAACATTTTGTTTTAGAATTCAATTTTCGATGCGTTAATCGAACGAACGATTTCGTTACATATACGAATCATACCTTCCAATAATTGTACATTTGCCATAAAATGTTGCGACTTGAGAAACTTTAAGCAGTCCTCTGGATTTGCCACCAATTTCAGCAATTCCAGCCACCGGATGTTCGCCATAATGTTAGCGTCATGATCTTGACAGGCAAGTAAAGTTCGCCGTATTTTCCCCTCCCATCCTTCCCAGTATTGTGTGCGAACGGAATCAATTTCCCATAACCCCTTGACTCCAGCCAACCAATTTCGCTCCGTTGCACCGGGCAAAGGTCCCGCGGGAGTCGAGGCTGACACAAAGGATAATAAACAAACAGAGATCGGAGAAGTAGAAAAAAAACCTCCAACATTCACTCTCGCACAGCAAACAAGCGCCAGGGCACGGGAAAAAGCGAAAATTCGCATCGACAACAAATTATTGCTCAACGTGTGTTTGCCGGTGTTGTTGTTGTTGTTGTTGTTGTTGTTGCTGTTTCAGCTCACCACTTACAATGTATGTTTTCGCAGAAAATGCTGGATCAGCCGCCGTCGCCCCGGAGTGAACACCTTTATGGCGGACGGTACAGTCAGTTTTCGGAAGTGCTCGTAGCAATTCAGCTATTTGGCACGATTCGATTCTGGGTAAGGATGGAAGCTTTCTTATTACATTTTCCATCCCAGTGAGCCATGAGTAACCTGTCATGATCTGAATGTGGAAATGTCAACAATTCGTGATTATTGAACATTCATTCGTTCAAACTAAATTTCTAGTAATCAATATTGTCTTCTAGTCAAAATTGAAAACCGGAATAACCCATTAGCGATGAACGATTCTCTCTCGTCCTAATTGTGATTGCATTTTGGCTCTACAGGGTGCGGCAGAAAATAATGCGAAAATTTGTCTTTCTTTCAAATCCCATTTTCAACTAATTCAAGCAATATTATCAACATTTTCGAGTGCAGTGTTCTTTATAAGGTCTTTTTACACAAATTTATTCAATGTGTTGTATTATGGTTGACTTCAGGGTTTTCACACTAGGATGTGATGTTTTGCAGGCTCGTGCTTCAACATATTCCCAAATCGAATATTCCAATGGATTGAGATCTGGACGGCTAGAGGGCCACAAATGCTTCGGCCAAAACTTCATATTATCGTTCAACCATTGTTGGGTATGATTGGACGTGTGACACGGCGATCCATCCTGCTGTAGGACAACGTTTTGGTCCTGGGAGAAGTTGGCCTACACCCAGGGAAGCACTTGGTCCTTTAAAAAACCGACATACACTTCGGTATTGATTTTAACTCCAGCATCAATGAGAACAGGCGGCATTTTCAAACCGTTGGACGCCACCAAGCCAAATATCATGACACCAGCCGGATGTTTGGTTTGAAATTTGAATTTCACTTTTTCCGGAACGTTCTCAATTTTCTGCGGTGAAATGAACCGGTCCGTGTCTCGGCCCGTAATCAAGTGGCGTTTCACTTTGGCTCTGGAAGATGCATGCAGGTCTTCTTTGATGATTCTCCGCATGGATTTCTCCGAAATATTGACTTCCTTCGCAAGTTTTCTTATGGAGCACACCGGGTTGCGATCAATTTTTGCACGGACCGATTTGATCACGTTCGACGTGCGTGCAAAGCGCGGACGTTCGCTTCGCGGCTTCCGCTACTTAGGACCATGCTGCAGAGACTTTTTAATGCGGTAAACTGTTGCCAAACGGCACCTCTTTCAGCTTCTTCTGGGCGAGCAACAAACTGGTGATCACTTCTTTCGTGAACATATTGACGAATTTGCAATAAAACAAATAGAATGTTTGGATGCAGCACTTGAAGGTAAACATAAACTGTAAGATGTGATTAAATAAATACTTTCGAGACACCCTGTTTTACTCACTCAGTTACTCATTATCAACTTTTATGGTAGTTGTGACACCGAGTCTATAAAACTGCATTGCAGCCTTGTCTCTCTCTCTTTCTCTGTCAAACCTTCGAGCAGTGAACATCGTTGAGGGTGAGTAAATTAACTTCTACATAAAATGGTCCTTCGAGCCGGATAGCGTCGTCTTCACCAAAAGAAAAGTGAATCATGTGTTTGGTGTAAAAGGTAATAGTTATACGAATTGGAAATATTTTTGAGAAGCTTTAAAGACAGCGGAAAAGAAAAGTAATTTCGAAAGGCTCATATGCAAAATGGCGTTTGTAAAGCTCTACAGCATTCTAATTAGAACGACACGAGGGTCGTTGAATCATGGCTAGCGCCTCCGAGTAGAAGACGTGGCAATATATTCTAATTGAAACGACACGAGGGTCTTATAAGAACGTGGGGAATGCTAACACGTGGGTTAGTGTTATGAATGACAAAAGGTTCGAGATCCAAAAGATTGAGAATTGGTTATCGGTAACACGTGGGTTACTGAGTTCCGACACAAATACATCTGGTAATCGATATGATTAGTGCAAACAAACCTAACACGTGGGTTAGTTTTTGCTTTGGATTATTTTTTAATTACTAGTATCTTTGTCATCAACACAACATTTGTCACAAAACACATATTCAGTTGATTGAGTTGTGAAGACCAAAATTACACTGAAATTGTTAATGTTTTGTTTTACTTACCAGACTGTATAATGAACAACGACCAAGACGAAATTGGTGAATTGGCTAATCAACCAATTATAGTGGTACAGTCAGAACATGAACGGTATGCCATGCAACGAGATCATGCAGTTACTCGCATTACCGCAATCATTGAAAACATTGATGTTTACACGAACGATGTTTTTTCGTTGAAAGCCAGGAGAGATATGCTGAAAGAATGCTACAAAAATTTTGACCTAGCGCAAAGTTGGTTGGAACAATGGAATCCGGACGAATACACCCAGCGAGATATAGTTGAAATGCAATACGTGAGCGGTCTTTCACTATTTGAAAAAATCATTTCTCGTAAGAAAAGTACTGCATCCGAAACACTGGGTAGGGATAATGTACGCCTTCCATCTGTGGACTTACCAATTTTTAACGGAAGTAGTGAAAATTGGTTGGAATGGCATGATAAGTTCAACGCATTGATTCATAACCGCTCCTCTCTGGCCGTCATCCAGAAATTCGAGTATTTAAAATTATCGCTTAAAGGAACTGCCCTCGCTATAATCGACTCTCTACCAACAACCGAATCGAACTATGCTATCGCCTACGACCTGCTTACCCAACGTTACAACAATCCAAAGCTACTGATACAGAAGCATACCCGGGATCTTTTCGAGTTGAAAACTGTGGAGGACGAATCTGCAAGTGCTCTACGGTACCTTTTTGATTCAGCAAGAAAACATCTACGATGCCTGGAAATATTAGATCAACCTGTGAAATCATGGAATGCTGTTCTTATTCATCTGATGTCTAACAAACTAGACGCGGCAACCCGACGGGAGTGGGAATCCTCCACATCGGGAACTTTGCCTCCTACCTATGACAAGTTGGAGCAATTCGTATTAGACCGGTGTCAAATGTTGGATTCAATACCGAAAAAACGCAAGATGGCCTCAGAGCAGAATTTTCAACAGAAAAGGTAAAGGTGCGTTGCCTGCGGGGATGAACACTACGTTGGAAAATGTCATCGATTCGAGCAGAAGTCGTTGGAGGACAAGGTGAAACTAATTAAGCGATTCGCATTGTGCTTTAACTGCCTGAAATCAAATCATACTGCTGACAAGTGTCGCAACCGAGGCTGCTTCAAATGTGACGGCAAGCACCACACCTCTATCCATCGGGAAAAACCACCGAAAACAAACGATCAGGAGACTCGTCGCCACGAACGCCGTGAGTAAAGTGTATGTTATGAATAAATATGTTTTGAACTTCAATAAATTTCCACAGAACATCCGAAATTGTCTGATTATTGGTCAAGCAAATCATTACTTCCAACAGCTTCAGTGGTTGTTACATCTGATGGAAGATCACCTGTACCGTGTCGAGTCTTATTAGATTCTGGTTCTCAATCCAACATTGCAAGCTCGGGGTTGGTTGAACACAGTGGTGCTCAATTAACTAATGTTACCGTAAAAGTAGTGGGACTCGGCAATCGTGCACACCAGATCACCAAACAGGCTTATGTAACCATTAAAGCAAGGAATTCGGATTATCTGAAAACCATTCCGGTGCTGGTAACCGATTATATTACTGGTCCATTACCGCAGGAAGATGTAGATATCAGCGAATGGGATCTTTCTGGAATCAATTTGGCAGACCCAGAGTTTCATTTGAGTCGACCGGTGGACATGCTATTGGGTGCAGAGGTGCTGTTTGACATTATACGCAACGGAAACAAAAAACTAGCTCAGTGGTTGCCTTCGGTTCAGAACAGTGCACTAGGGTGGCTTGTAGGAGGAAACGTAACACGAATGAGAGTAAATAAAGAGGTTGCTCAATTTATGAATGAGAAAATTACAAATCTACACTTGCGAAATTGGACCGATGAGGAAATGCTTTGTGAACAACTGTTTGTAGAAACCACTGAACGTGATGCAAATGGACGCTTTGTTGTGAGATTACCCTTGAAACATAATGCTCATCAGCTAGGCGAATCCAAACAAACCGCAATGAAACGATTTTTCCAACTAGAAAAAAGGTTCCAACGAGACCCGGCACTTCAAAAAGAATATGTATCTTTCATGAAAAACTAACTCGATTTAGGCCACATGGAAATGATCAGAGATGACGAGATAGCGTCTAATGCCGTCATATATTATTTCCCACATCATCCAGTTCTAAAACCGCATTGCCCAGTGAACAAGCGAACGGTTCAGTTCGTTCGGTCCGCTTTCCGTTGCTTTGGAAGCTTTTTACGAGTTATTTACAGTTTTCAGTATTAGTTTTTGTCGATCGCCAGTGAAATCGTCGCGAGTGAAATCAATCTTGGTTTGCTGAAGAAGAGGACATTGTGTGATAAGTGGTGCAACAACGTCATTGATTGCAATTAGAAATATTGCCTACGGTCGAGAAGCCATATTGTGCCGCATCTATACGGCACGCATACCAGCAGCCCATCGTGTGAAGCGTGCATTCTTCCATCCACCAACTACCACCGATCAGCAACATCACCGTCATCGCTTAGCCCACGCGTAGACGGTACGCGGTCACTCATCGTCGCTCGGCAGCAGCAGCACACATTCGTCGCCCAGCTGCAGTAGATCCGTGATACATATAAGAGAAGTTTTTTAGTAGTATATAAGATAAGCGATTTTCATCGTAGTGTGTGTGTGAGTGTGGAGAGTGATTGATAGTGTGTGTGAGAGTGTATTTAGTTTTAGTTTTTTGTTTAGGTTTAGTTTGTTTATCTGTGATTGATTGTAGATAATTACGTTAGTGGTTGAGCGTGATAAGCTCCCACAAGCGAGCCATGGATGATTTATCGCAAGATGAATCATCTATGGCACGAAATGATGAGGTAGCTCATAGAGTTACCAGATCACGTGCTTATCCAGATAGTTCAACTGGTCCATGGGTTGTTTATTTTCAGCCCAAATCGAAACCTCTAAATGTTTGTCAGATTTCTGATGATCTGACGAAGCGATTCTCGGCCGTGACCGAGATAATTAAAGTCAGACCCAATAAACTTCGGGTCGTTGTGTCCAATCTCAAGCAAGCTAATGAGATTGCTGTCTCCCAGCTCTTTACTCTAGAATATAGAGTGTATATCCCAGCTCGGGGTATTGAAATTGAAGGTGTGGTCTCCGAAACGAGTCTGACCCCTGAGATCCTGCTGAAGCGGGGGTTGGTAGATTTAAGAATCCTCTGCTTCCCCAGTTAAGATACTGGATGTGCGCCAACTAGGCTCAGTATCGACCAACAAGGGCGAAAAAAGTTTACACCGTCAGACTCGTTTCGCGTAACCTTCTCTGGCTCAGCCCTCCCTCAATACGTCGAGTTGGGAAAACTTCGGCTACCTGTGCGATTGTTTGTACCTCGGGTCATGATCTGCCAGAAATGCCAGCAGATGGGACATACGACCTCCCATTGCGGCAATAAAGCGCGCTGCTCCAACTGCGGGAGAAGCATGAGGATGGCGCGTGCGCAGACAGCACACCTAAATGCGCTTTTTGTAAAGGAACTCCTCCTCATGCTCTCTCATCGTGCCCGGCGTACAAACAACGCGGGGAAAAATTAGAACGCTCGCTGAAACAGCGTTCAAGGCAATCTTTTGCTGAAATGGTGAAAAAAGCCTCACCATCACCCGATGCCAATACAAATCCCTTTGCTCCTCTGTCAGATGACGAGTCTGACTTTGATTCGGCTGAAGAGGGAACATCGTTCACCTTTCCGGAAGGTGCTTCAAGGAAGCGAAGACGCGTCCGCCCACGGAAAGTTGCTGAAAAGAAGCCCGAGACCAGCTTGCCCAATTCAAGGCAAGGTGGAAAAAGGAAAATCCTAATCCACCTGGTTTTCGTAGTACTAACTACACCCAGGACTTTCCATCTCTCCCGGGGACATCCAAAACCCCTGAAGTTCCAATTTTAAGAACAAAAGCCCCCTCCTCTAGTGGGCTGTTCTCATTTGATGACATTGCCGAAGGTATCTTTAAGTACCTCGAAATTTCTGACCCTCTCAAAAGCATTGTTATGGCAATGCTTCCCACTGTGAAAACTTTTTGCAGAAATTAACATTAAAGTGGCCCATTCTTGCAGCTATCATTTCCTTCGATGGATAATTTTCCAAATGAGGTCGGAGATTTGATCACTGTTCTACAGTGGAATTGTCGAAGTTTGATTCCTAAATTGGAATCTTTTAAATTTTAGCTCACACTACCGGTTGTGATGCATTCGCTCTTTGTGAAACATGGCTCTCTTCCGAAATCTATCTTCCGATTCATGATTTCAATATTATTCGTCTTGATCGTGAGGATTCACGTGGAGGAGGAGTACTTTTGGGGATCAAAAAGTGCTACTCCTTCTATAGAGTGAATTTTCCTCCAATTCCAGGTATTGAAGTTGTCGCATGTCAGGCTGTTATTAAAAATAAAAGCCTTTGCATTGCTTCCGTTTATATTCCTCCAAGAGCCTCCATTAACCGAAAACAACTCTCAGATGTTTGTTCGGTTCTTCCTGCTCCGCGGTTGGTCATGGGAGATTTTAACTCTCACGGTACAGGCTGGGGAGAACTGTACGATGACAACCGGTCTTCCCTGATATATGACCTCTGTGACAACTTCAATATGACAGTTCTTAACAATGGAGAAGTAACACGTTTGGCTGGTACATCCTCAGTTGGCAGTAGATTAGACCTCACACTTTGTTCGAATTCATTATCGTTGGATTGCACATGGAATGTGATTCAAGATCCCCACGGTAGTGATCATTTGCCCATAAAAATTTCGGTTGCCACCGGGTTCAATTCGTCGAAATCTGTCAACGTCACGTATGATCTTACCCGTCACATCGATTGGACAAAGTTTAGGACAGCAGTAGATGAAGCCGTAACGACGGTAGAAAGGCTTTCACCGCTGGAGGAGTATAACTTCCTCTCCAACCTGATCTTAGACAGCGCGCTTCAAGCTCAAACTCGACCAGTTCCAGGAACGTCATCTCGCAGGAAACCTCCTTCTCCATGGTGGGATCAGCAATGCACCGAGGTTTACCGTAAAAAGTCCGACGCGTTTAAAGTTTTCCGTAGACGTGGAACACCTGAGCACTTCGAAGTATACACGGCTCTCGAACGCGAACTTAAGAGCCTCATCAAGGCCAAGAAACGCGGTTACTGGCGAACATTCGTGAACGGGCTATCGCGCGAAACGTCGATGAGTACTCTTTGGAACACGGCGCGAAAGTTGCGTAACCGAACTACGAACTACGAACAACGAGAGCGAAGAGTACTCGGACCAATGGATCCTCAAATTCGCGCGAAAAGTTTGTCCAGATTCTGTGCCGGCACGGATGATTCCTCGCGAAAACACGTATTCGATAGATGAGATTAGCCAACCCTTTTCAATGGTAGAGTTCTCTCTCGCACTCCTTTCATGTGGCAATACGGCTCCAGGCGCTGATAGGATCAAGTTCAACTTGCTCAAGAACCTCCCAGACGTCGCGAAGAGGCGCATGTTGAACTTGTTTAATCAGTTTCTAGAACTCAACATTGTACCGGATGATTGGAGACGGGTGAGAGTTATTGCCATTCAAAAACCTGGTAAGCCCGCGTCCGACCACAACTCCTATCGACCCATCGCGATGTTATCCTGTATTCGAAAGTTGTTGGAGAAAATGATCCTTTTCCGTCTGGACAAATGGGTTGAGACGAACAACCTGCTTTCAGATACTCAATATGGTTTCCGTAGGGGTAAGGGAACGAACGACTGTCTCGCGTTGCTTTCCACGGATATTCAGTTAGCTTTTGCTAAAAAAGAGCAAATGGCTTCTGTATTCTTGGACATAAAGGGGGCTTTTGATTCAGTATCTGTTGAAGTTCTTTCAGATAAACTCCACGCTTGTGGCTTTTCACCATTAATGAATAATTTTTTGTACAATTTGCTGTCAGAGAAACATATGAGCTTTTCTCATGGAACCTCTACAGCTTCACGATTTAGCTACATGGGTCTCCCCCAGGGATCATGTTTAAGCCCCCTTTTGTATAATTTTTATGTCAAAGACATTGACGGTTGTCTAGGTGACAACTGTACGTTGAGACAACTTGCAGATGACGGCGTAGTGTCTGTCACGGGACCCAATGGGGTCGATCTGCAAGGACCCTTACAGGATACCTTGGACAATTTGTCTACTTGGGCTCTAGAGCTAGGTATCGAATTCTCTACGGAGAAAACTGAGTTGGTAGTTTTTTCAAGGAAGCATAACCCAGCACAACCGAAGCTTCAAATTTGGGGTAAGCCGATAACTCATTCTATGTCATTTAAATACCTTGGGGTCTGGTTCGATTCAAAGTGCACCTGGAGATCCCATATTGAGTATGTGAAGCGAAAGTGCCAGCCAAGGATCAACTTTCTCTGCACAATTACCGGAACCTGGTGGGAGCGCATCCGCAAGATCTTCTAACGTTGTACCGGACAACGATTTTGTCGGTTATGGAATACGGTAGTTTTTGTTTTCAGTCAGCGGCTCGGTCACACTTCATTAAACTGGAACGTATTCAGTATCGGTGTCTTCGTATCGCGTTAGGTTGCATGCACTCGACTCACACCATGAGTCTTGAAGTGCTGGCTGGCATGTTGCCACTCTCGGATCGGTTTACAGAATTATCTCTCCGGCTCCTCACCAGGTGTGAAGTTATGAACTCCCAGGTGATCGAAAATTTTGAAAAGCTTCTTGAGTTGAATCCTCAAACCCGCTTTATGACCTTGTACCATTTGTACATAACACAGGATGTCAGCCCTTCGCCGAACATTTCCAATCGTGTTTGCTTCTCCGATTTCGACAATTCGGTTCATTTTGATTTATCCATGAAGCAGGAGCTTCGTGGAATCCCAGAGCATCATCGTCCTATGATTGCTCCGGTGATATTCGCTGCAAAGTTTGGCCAAGTTGATTCCACTAAATCGTTCTTCACTGACGGATCTTTGATAGAGGAGTCGGCAGGTATATTTAATGAAATTTATAGCGCCAACCGTAAACTTCAAGCTCCTTGTTCCGTGTATGTCGCTGAATTAGCGGCAATACATTTTACGCTAGAAATTGTTGCCTCATTACCACCGGATCAGTACTTCATTTTCACGGATAGTCTCAGTTCTATAGAGGCTATTCGCTCCTCGAGGCCGGTAAAGCACTCCTCGTATTTTCTCATGAAAATACAGGAGCTTCTAAGTGCTTTATCTTCGCGTTATTTTATCATCACCTTTGTATGGGTCCCTTCTCATTGTTCAATTCCGGGCAATGAGAAAGCGGACTCGCTTGCAAAGGTGGGCGCTATGGAAGGCGATATTTGTGATCGACAAATCGCCTTCATCGAATTTTTTCCTATTTTTCGTCAACAGTCACTCGTCAGCTGACAGTATAAATGGAGTAAAGGAGATTTGGAGCGATGGCAACATTCAATCATCCCAAAGGTGTCGAAGAAATCATGGTTTAGGGGGATGGATGTGGGTCAAGACTTCATTCGTGTCATGTCTCGCCTCATGTCCAATCATTATTCTTTGAACGCTCATTTATACCGGGTTGGGCTGAGTGACAGCAATCTCTGTGAGTGTGGACAAGGCTATCAGGACGCAGATCACGTTATTTGGTCTTGTTCTGAGCATCGTGAGGTCAGATCGGGGCTTTATGATTCCCTTCGGGTTCGAGGTAGACAACCCAATGTGCCAATTCGAGATATTTTGGCTGTACGTGATTTGGAGTACATGAAACTCATTTATGTGTTTTTGACTAACATTAGCATTAGATTGTAGTTAGTTTAACATGTATGTTTAGTATAAGTCTTTTTTTTATATGTGTGTGTATGTGTGTGTTTTTTTTCTTTTCAAGAAATGTTCGAATCAAAAGAAAACCATAAAGTTGTATAGTTATAAGTGTTTCAGATAATTTAGAATTTAAATTTAATGTGTTATGTAAACCATACTTTAAATTCCCACCCTCTTTCCCATCCGTAATTTGTAATTCCTATTAACCTCGAGACGGCCGCGAGTAATCGGCTTTATCCTCCTAACTTTAGTTTTAAGATAAATGATGTATAAAAGTATGAAAATTTGGCTCTGTAAAGTTTATTCGATTGAGCCTGTACAAATAAATGATTATTAAAAAAAAAAAAAGTTCTAAAACCTGAAAGCAGCACAACAAAACTCAGAACGGTTTTCAATGGATCCGCGGAAACGTCTAGCGGTATCGCATTGAATGACGTATTAATGACTGGACCATCGATTCAACGAGATATTTTCGATATTCTAATAAGATTCCGTTGTCCGCGATATGTGTTCACAGCAGATATAAAGAAAATGTTCAGGCAGATTATTGTTAACCAAAAAGATCGCTCACTGCAACTGATACTATGGCGTTTCTCATCCAACGACGCTGTCAGTACATTTCGCTTAAACACTGTAACATACGGAACATGCTCCGCTCCATTCACTGCAGCGCGGTGCTTGAAGGAATTGGCAAGGTTGTTTAAGGATCAGTACCCTGAGGCCTGCGAAGTAATTGAGAATGATTTTTATATGGATGATGTTTTGACTGGCCATGACGATATTAAGAAGCTTATGCTGATTAAAGAACACTTGCATTCTATATTGAGTAGCGCAGGATTTGAATTGCATAAGTGGGATTCCAACTTCGCTTGTGAAAGAACCGAAGATCCAGAGGAAAGATTCGTTAAAATTTTGGGACTAAGATGGAACCCACAAGCCGATTTAATTGGATTCTCAAATGATGTTAACGATCACGAAAACATAACTAAAAGGAATATTTTGTCAGAAGTACAGCGAATTTTCGATCCACTGGGTATCTTATCGCCGATCGTTGTAAACGGCAAATTGTTAATGCAGGACATATGGCTCCAAAAGATAAACTGGGATGAAAGACTGCAGGATTCAATTGTAAAACAATGGCGTTGGTTTTACCAACAGCTGTCAGAGTTGAATGACATCACTCTACCACGTAGGGTTATTGCTGGAAATGATCGTGTAGAACTTCATGGATTCGCTGATGCTGCTAAACGAGCTTATGGAGCAGTTGTTTACGTAAGGACTATCAATGGTAAAGTAGCTCACACCGAGTTGTTGTGCTCAAAGTCAAGGGTCGCGCCTTCTAATGAGAAAAGCAAGAATGAGTATAATACAGCTCCCAAATTAGAGTTACGTGGAGCTGCGTTGCTAGTAGAGCTAATGGAAATGGTATGCATACTAATTTAATCACTTATTTACTTAATTACTTATTTACCTAATTACTTACTTAATTAATTATTAAAAGGTGAAACGAGCTGTAAATATCCCGATCCACGCAATCCATTACTGGACTGACTCTCAAGTAACGTTGGAATGGATTAACAAACCAGCTCACTGCCGTTCTACGCATAATTGTCCCATGTTCTATGGGTTTCCCTATATACATGGGACAGTTATGCTAATAACGGCAGCTCATCGGTTGTCGAAATTCGTTGCTAACAGAGTTGAAGCCATTCAACAGAAATCTTCATCGAGTGAATGGCACCATGTTCGCTCAAAAGATAATCCAGCAGATTTAATCTCACGGGGCACATCGACCCAGAAGCTCATCCAGAATTCACTTTGGTGGAATGGACCGAAATTCTTATCAGAAAACAACCAACCCTGGAATCTAAGCCCACAGAAAACCATACTCGTTGGCGCAACTGAACAGCCTCAACCAACTTGCCCGGAAGACAGCGATGATTCGTTGACTAATCGTTTTTCGAGTTTTGGAAAACTTCAGCGTGTTACAGCATATTGCTTGCGATTTGCACACAATTGCAGGCAGCAGTTTACTGGTAGGATTTTCAAACCACTGACTCTTTTGGAACTGAAGACAGCTGAAATTCGTGTCATCAAAATGGCACAAAGAAAGCAATTCTCCTCGGAAATCAAAAGTTTGAGAGCTGATAAATCGGTTGCAAAGCAAAGTTCACTGCTTACTCTCAATCCATTTTTGGATAGAGATGGAGTTATTCGAGTAGGGGGAAGGCTCCAAGCGGCTGGATTAAGCTACGATCAACAAGATCCTATTGTACTTCCTCCTAAATGCAATCTCACCATTCTAATAGCAAGGGACCAGCATCTCAAATTTTTGCACGTTGGGTTCCAGAATCTGCTGTATCTGATGAGAATGCGATTTTGGCCAATACATGGCAAAAGCTTGGTACGAAAAGTTGTACATCAATGTATAACCTGTTTCAGAAATAATCCCAAAACTCTACAACAAATAATGGGACAGCTTCCAAGTGAACGTATGAATCCTTCAAGACCTTTCCAGTTTTGTGGAGTTGACTTTGGAGGACCCTTTACAATAAAAGAGAACCTAGTACGTACCAACAAGTGTTTAAAAGTATACGTGGCACTATTCATTTGCTTGGGAACTCGAGCAGTTCATATTGAATTGGTTAGTGGACTTTCAAGCGCGTCCTTCATCGCAGCTCTTCGAAGATTTTGCAGCCAACGAGGAGTTAGCAGCACCATCTTTTGTGATAATGCTACCAACTTTGTAGGAACAAAAAACGAATTGAACGTCATATTGGAAAAGTTTCATTCACATGTGGAACCTGAACTTAAACAATTTTGCACAGCTGAAGGAATAGATTGGAAGTTTATTCCTCCCCGTTCACCTAACTTTGGCGGAATATGGGAAGCGGGTATAAAAAGCGTTAAACATCATATGAGAAGGGTGTTAGGATCAACGGTACCCACGTATGAAGAAATGCTTACTCTCTTGAAACAAATAGAAGGATGCTTGAATTCAAGACCAATTTCACCAATGTCAAATGACCCTGGAGACTTGGAGCCTTTAACTCCTGGTCATTTTTTGATTGGAGGACCAATCACTGCGCTCCCGGACGAAAACGTAACTCAAATAGCGAGCAATCGACTTTCTCGATTTGAAGAGGTTCAGAAAAATATGCAATTGTTTTGGAATAGATGGAAAATGGAGTACCTGAACAACATTCAACAACGAGCAAAGAGGTTTTCAGTCAAGCAACCGAACCTAAGGGTTGGACAACTATGCTTGGTGAAGGATGAAAATTTACCCCCGTTTTCTTGGATATCTGGACGAGTGATGGAGGTGTATCCTGGTCCTGATGGGAACACACGTGTTGCTACTCTATTGACCTCTAAAGGTAAAATCAAGCGTTCTATTGGAAAGCTGTGTTTGCTACCTTTGGAGGATTCTGTTGGCGGGGGGAATATGTAAGATGTGATTAAATAAATACTTTCGAGACACCCTGTTTTACTCACTCAGTTACTCATTATCAACTTTTATGGTAGTTGTGACACCGAGTCTATAAAACTGCATTGCAGCCTTGTCTCTCTCTCTTTCTCTGTCAAACCTTCGAGCAGTGAACATCGTTGAGGGTGAGTAAATTAACTTCTACATAAACAAATACACTTTCGACAGAAATCAGTCACTAGCTACACAAATTATCCCAATACTCAAGTTTGAACATTTTCGCATTATTTTCTGCCGCACCCTGTATAGGGCAAAAACTTTGTTGACTGTGGAAAAGGAGTAAAATTGATTTGATCAAGTATCTTTTCCCGGTTTTGAACTGCAACGCGGTTCATGGAAATCTCACAAACGCCGTTCATCGCTCGTCAACGAAGCTTATGACGTTTGGCAGTCGCTCATTTCAATTTCGATGGCTGATGATGGTGCATTGCAACAGTAGAAAAAAGATTCAGTGGGCGACTTATTTTTGTGATGGTGGTTGTTTTATGTGTTCATGGAATTTATTTGATTAACGATTAACTTGAAACTGCATATAAGATTGCTCAGCCCAGGGCCCCGGATTTTTGGGGCCCTACAAATTCAGGAACTTTTTTACAGTTGATCTTATTTCACATTTCTGGGCAGCTACTAAAAATCTTGCCCTTTTAACCAAATGCTTGAAAATAACCGTCAGTTGCAGAGAAGTTGGAAGCACGTATTTTCAGTCATTGTTGGTTGGACTGAGCTTCTTCTGTGCTGTTGAAAGATCATCAAGCAGTACAGAAAACCGTTTTTCGAGTAAATTTAGATCCGAAAGAGGATGATGTTCAACTATTTTTGGGCCTGTTCACAAACCACGTAGACTCATTTTCAAACATCTCAACTCCCCCCCCTACGGAGACTTTCCTTCATACAATTTTTTAAATTTTTGTATGGAGCGTAGACTCTTGCCAACTCCCCCCCCCCCAGAAAAGTCTACGTGGTTTATGAATAGTCCCTTTCTATAAATTGAAGAATGAAATTGAGCGGCTGGACATAGATCATTTTCAATTATCGGAAAAGGACGCATCGACACAGAATGTCTAGTTTTGTGTTTTCATGTGCTGAGTGTTGAGCACTGAGTGCTGCCTGCTAAGCACTGAGTGTTGAAAAATGAGCAATGAGTGCTGAGCACTGAGCACTGAGCACTGAGCACTGAGCACTGAGCACTGAATGCTGAGCACTGAGCACTGAGTGCTGAAAACTGAGCACTGAGTGCTGAGCACTGAGCACTGAGCACTGAGTGCTGAGCACTGAGAGCTGAGTGCTGAGCACTGAGCACTGAGCACTGAGTGCTGAGCACTGAGTGCTGAGCACTGAGCAATGAGCACTGAGCACTGAATGCTGAGCACTGAGCACTGAATGCTGAGCACTGAGCACTGAGCACTGAGTGCTGAAAACTGAGCACAGAGTGCTGAGCACTGAGCACTGAGTACTGAGAACTGAGTGCTGAGCACTGAGCACTGAGCACTGAGTGCTGAAAACTGAGCACTTAGTGCTGAGCACTGAGCACTGAGCACTGAGCACTGACTGAGCACTGAGTGCTGAGCACTGAGCACTGAGCACTGAGTGCTGAGCACTGAGCACTGAGCACTGAGTGCTGAGCACTGAGTGCTGAGCACTGATTACTGAGTACTGAGTGCTGAGCACTGAGCACTGAGCGCTGAGCACTGAGCACTGAGTGCTGAGCACTGAGCATTGAGCATTGAGCACTGAGCACTGAGCACTGAGTGCTGAGCACTGAGCACTGAACACTGCACTATGGTCCAGATTACGAATTTACGAGGAAACATGCTCCCAGCGCCTAAACTTGAAACTTCACAGCAAAGTGATGTGCTTCAACATGGTTTTTATCACTAAGGCCCATTTTTTGATGTTGGTTAAAATTAGGTGGTTGCCATTTTCACAGAAATACAAAAACCAACTTTTTTATTTGCAGAAATAGACATTTACATACTTAGGCAAAGTTGTAGCACAGAAAGTTTTATGGAATTTTCATTTATACATTTTT